>JAWLRI010000031.1:10676985-10695211 GCA_034781795.1 Crypturellus tataupa
GAAGGGAAGGGAAGGGAAGGGAAGGGAAGGGAAGGGAAGGGAAGGGAAGGGAAGGGAAGGGAAGGGAGGAAAAGGAAAGGAAAGGAAGTAAAGGGAAAGGAAAGGAAGGAAAGGGAAAGGAAAGGAAGGAAAGGAGGAGGGAGGGAAGGAGAGAGGGAGGGAGGGAGGGAGGGAGGAGTACTTGCTTTCTTTGGTCAAGGCAAAAGCCCTGTCTGTCTTTTGGAAGTGAATCTCTAGTCTTGTCTAATAAAAGTACTGTACTAAGACAGTTTCATGGGTTTAAGCTCTCTGCTAGCAGACAAATAATAAAGTGTTTATTTATTCTTTTAATATTGAAAAATTACATCTAACATCAAACTTCTGATTTGGAGAGGAGTGTCTGACATTCTCTCCCCTTCTAGATAATACTCCGTTTGCTCCTGCAAAAGACAGAAATGCTAATGATTTGGTTATTAATACATTTGAACTTTTGTCACTCTGTTTATATCTCTTCCTCAGTCTTTATTGAAAAACTATCCTTAAGACCAGATAGAAATTCCAACTCTACCTTATTCCAAATGTACATCCTAAATACCAAAAGCATTTAGAGGTCCACTTTTTTGATCTATTGATTTAAAATAAGAAGAGTCTGAGCTTTGGGATCTGGATTATTTTCCATGCTTACACCAGTGGGGTTCATTGATGCTTTAATGATACAAACAAAAGTAAGATGGTCACATAAAGCTGGTGACAGCATTTTATTGCCACTCAGAACCAACACCAAAAAATCTTCCAGCAAGGTCTATAATGCAGGCATGAACATCACAGAATCAATTTTCTGTCAAGAATGGGATAGTTCCTTTCAAAGGAGATGGAGAACTCTTCCTTCCTTCATACCAGGCAGATGTGCCTTTCTGTAGTGGCAAGAGACTGTGCAGAAGAGGAAATGTTCACCTCAGAATTGCTTTCAAGCTTATCTTTCTTGCTTTTTTTTTAGGGTTGAGGGGCTTTTATGTCTTCCAGCTGAAACTCACCTGTGCCTGCTTGTCTTACCTTGTGAAAAGAGTCTGCTCTTGCTTTTGCACCAGGTATGCTTCAAGCCACATCCTGTATAATACAGGGCATCGCAGCTTTAAATAGAAAGTAGGACATCTTCCACTTGTCACACAAATTCTAACAAACCTAAATGTCAGATGATTTCTGGTTTGTTATCTTGTTTCTATTTGCAGCTCCTTTAATGATGAAAGAACATGAGGACTAGAGAGATGGTGAAAGACAGACCAAGCGCGTGGAGGAGTGGTATATTTTTACACTCTGAGTATCTTTGGTGTGAAAGAAAGCAGATGCAGGTTCTGATAAGCTCTGGAGGTGCAAGGCTCCTTCAGTCTACCCATACATTTTTACAGAGCAAGACAGACTGGTGAAGGAAAATGTCGCCAGCTTTGAAGACATTAAAGTTTCTTTAGAAAATAGCAGCACTGTTTTCCAAACAGGGGTCCTCTTCCTTTCAAGTATAAATCACTAGCTTCTTTCATTAAAAGGAAACCATGTTACCTTTTTTTCCTTTTAACAATATCCCCAATGACATATCCTTTTCTTTTGAAAACAGACTTGACTTGTATTGAAACATCACCACAGGATAACCAGTTCTTGTGCTGATGAGAAGTGGCAAAGCAGCGGAAAGGAGTTGGCAGAGAAAATAAAATAAAGACTTCCCACTAGTTAAGCTCAACACCGTACGTGACTGAGCGACAGCCCTGTCAGCTGGTTCCATACAGCAGCTATTTTGCTTCGTGACCACCATTTTCAAAAGCTGGGGTGCTTAACCTGAAGTATGTGAAAGCGAGTTCTGCCCAGTTGCTAAAAATGCATGCTTTTCAAAGAATCTCTGGCAGGACACTCAGCCCCTCAGGTGAACTCTGGTTCTTTAATCAGTGGAAATCGTAGGCCTGTTTGCAGAGCAGCGGTGAAGGATTATCCTCTGCAGAGGACATGCATTTATTATCTCAGGGTCGGTACTGCAGAGTGTGGACTTGGCATCTTAATGCGAGCACTCTGAATGTGTAAATAATTGAGTTCAAGGGATAACCGAGGCTGAAATAGATCTCCTGGGCATGCTGGCTTTGCTTCACTGAAATCAGGAGCAGCATCGGCAGCACTTAAGCATGGGGTGCCAGTCTCTTTCCTATATGCTGCATACAAAATTTAAACCCAAACCAAATAGGGTCTTAGAACCCAGTCCCAGGTGGGCTTGCAGTCTGAACGGGGCAAAAATAACTAGGTAGAGATCCAGTAGTAACTGAACTCAAAGCCTCCAGTGAGTTCCAGAGTCAGCATGAGAGTATGCAGAGCCCCAGCCTCCTTTCACAAGGGCAGGCCTTGCTGCAGGAAGGAGGAGCAGAGCCGCTTTGGTCTCGCGTTTGCTTTTGGGCTCGTCTTTCCAATGAACAAAAGTGGAGCTCAGTGGAGCTTTGCCGGGACAGAACCCAAGCAGGCACCGAGTGTGAGTGCAGAACTTCGCGTGCACTCACATACCTGCTCCAGAGCCCCTGGGAAGCTGTGGCGATTGCCCGTTTCTCTGGCAGGAGAGCACTCACTGATATGCTCAGATTCTTAAAATCTGTTGTGCAGATCCAATTAAGATCATTCTTCCCAAACTCTTAACATGTTGTTGCCCTTCTCATTGCTGACATGAAATAAACTAGCAGCAGTTTGGATCTCACTGCTTTATTTCTCCTCTCAGTACGTTTTTTTACTGATCATGTTTATTATTGCTTTATTATAGCACCCTGGGCAGTATTAGGGGTTCTTCAGTTACAAGGATAATGGTTGTTTGAAGTTTTTATTGGAGTTATTGAAGCATATCAGTCAAATGATATTAACTGTAAAGCGCTTAACAACGGCTAACTGTTCCTTTGGAGAAGCCAGGTGTGTCCTGCTTTACAATACACTGTGAAGGGCAGGACAAGAACTATCAACATTTTCAGAGGGTTTGCTGGTGCACTGCTGAATTTCGCTATCTAGGGGATTTACAGTGTGCTGGACCCTAACAAAACACTAACAGCATTATTTCCTGTCTGGAGTTCTCTATGGGCAGACCATAGGCCTTTAAAAATATTGCCAAGCAGAAATGCTGGCCACAAAGTGTTAGCTAGAGTCTATTCACTTCTTGAACATCATTCTGAGGGATGCTGAGGACTTGCAGCCCTGGTTCTTGTGGCTGAGAGTCACTTCCCCTTGGGAGTTCTGAAAAACTCAGAGGTGTCTCGGGCCGAGTACCCCAAAATGAGCGCATGAGTCAGTGAGGTCTGGGCACTGAGCCTGCCTTCCTGTTCTCCCTTCACACAGCGTGTGACATTACAGGGTCTGGACCCGGCTCTTGTAGCCTGTGCGAGACGCTAGAGCTGTTGCGAGTGGTCACGGCTCGTGGATGCAGTTTGGCTGCCACTGATCTCATCAGAGCCACATTGCAAGTCTTTGCAGAGCAAGTGCGGAAATACAGCATCCCTAGCCCGCATCAGCCTTGATTATCTGAGCACCAGGCTGTCTCACTTGCTCTGTTGTACACCCAGGAGTTCCCTGAATGTAAAATGAAAACAATGAGATGAAAGAAAGGTATTTGACACAGTGCCTGCCGCTTCCTTTGCTCAGATGCCGTTTATAGCTCTGCAGCTGGAAGCGGGGCCTGCTGCTACGCTGGGCCATGCAAACACGCTGAAGGCCCAGTCTTTCCCTAATGATTCTCTCAGAACTCTACTGCCTTTTAAGTAAAATTGGGCCATGAGATTATCAGCAAAAAATAATGAAATATTAGGGGTGCAACAATGCCTGAGCTATCCATTCAAATATTACTCCAAAATCAAAAGATTTGTTTAAAATACATAATTTGGGATTCCTTGCTATTTGCCTTCTTGCCTTGAGGTTAAGATTTTTCAGCTTTAGATCTTTATGAGGCTGATGAAAGATTACCTTTATCAAGGGAGCTGAAGGTCATGTGCAATCATGTGATTGTGTGAGTTAGCTTTCAGAAAGCAAAAGCAGATATTACATGATTTAACTATGTGGAGTAGCATTATTTTCCTTTTAAGTTGCTTTTTGGCACCAGGGAAAGAGGGTATTTTGAGTTACTTTCGCTAAGAATATATGAATAGAGGCTTGTGATGCTGTGTTCACCAGGAGTGATGATGGATATCCTTCATAGGCATAGGGAGAACACATTTTACAGCACGAAAAAAAAAAAAACAGTGTGTTCTCTGCCAAGGAATGCCCCCCACGTTACTCTGGGGGCTCGTCTGGGGAGAGTGCCAAAGCGAAAGAGCAGCCAAGATTCAGCACCCTCCCGCTGCGGGAGAAGGAATGTCACCAGCCTGCAAAAGCTCTGCCAACCCCTACCCTCCGCTGGGAGTTACAGCCCAGACCTGGTAGTCAGCATGGTTGGACCTAGCAGCAGCTCTTGTTTCCTTCCATCCTGTCAGTGACCACATCCTAAAAATCTCTGAGGATCTGAGCTCAGGACTGGGATTTGGAGCAATTTGTGCTCACGGTGACTGTATTGATGCTTTGCTTCTGTCCCCCGGTGCTCAGGGTAAACCAAACAAGGAGAGGTTAGAATAATTAGACTAATAAACTTTGACTTCTTACTTTAATGAAATGTGTGTGCCCGTGGCACGTATCATTTCTCAGTGACGTCCAAAGGACTAAAGACTGTATTTATACAACAAAAAAATGGCATGTGATCAACTTATGCTAGTGTTCATCTAAAATAATAGTGGAGATGGAGCGATTCCACACAGAATTCATGTCAAATCTCACTTTATCAACTATGGTCTTCTCTGCAAGCATAAACTGCTGCAGCCAGCCCAACCAAATAGCTGCCCTAACCTGGATTAAAGCTCCCTTGACTTGGGAGGGTTCTTCTTTTGAAGGGAAGCTTAGTGTCAGAGACTCAAAATGAAAGACAAAAAGTAATTAGGAAAATAACTAATAAGATACAGAGAGCTACAATTGTATGGCTGTGGAGGCCTGAACCGGGAGTGACACGGCTTTCTTGTGGTCATATCAGAGCCCAGCAAAGCAAGTATTAGAAGGCAAGATCTCTGGGCTAATTTCCCAGTTGACCCATATTTTGTTATCAATCAGGGAAAAAGAAAAGTGCATATGAGAGAGAAGGCTGTTCTGCTGTATCACAAGCAGTTTGTCCATGCCTGCAAGTTTTCAGAGGCAGAGCTCTGTTCTCCCCAGGCCCGAGGATATGCACACGCTTAGCTGGATCCTGCCTCATTCCCTGGTAAACACTGTCAGGTTACATAAAGAATCTGAGGGCTTAGTGACTGCTGGGACACCTCCACAAAGCTGGTCCCATGCCCTGGGAAGAGGAGGGAGCAGTAGCCGTATGGTTCTTAATGCCGGCAGGAAACAGGCCTTGTCTGGGCTGAAATTTTCACAAGTGAGAAGTGAGCTCCCTAGGTACACAAATGGGCTGCAAGTTCTGGGCATGATAATCATGGCCATCATTTGGGTGATTTTTAAATTTATTATTCTAAGTATTCAGAGGGCAAGTATTATTGTCAAAGAAATCTAGAGTATCTTGCCTTTTTCCTCTCTTTGATTCAGAGTTATTATTCTAATTTGCCTTCTATTTACATATGTTTTCTCCTCTTTACTACCCCTTCTCTTTCCTCCTCTCCTGAATCCCTTCCTATCACGTCTTTCTTCTCCCGCTCACCTCAGTTCCTTCCCTTCTTTCCACTCTCCTACCTGGTTGATCTTCTCAGTAATGTGCACCAACCTTAGTATTTTGGTGCAAAATGCATACACGTGATAACAGTGCAATATATGGTAATAGGTTAAGCAATGTGGCACAAGAGAGAAACTGTAGAACCACACGTTTATTTTTGCAGAAACAGATCTCCATCTTTGGCTTTTTGAACAGCTTACTGCCAGAGGGAAAATCTCCCAAGTTCTTGCAAAAGCAGTGCTATGTTTGGTACTTTCTGTAAGACCTCAAATATTACCATGAGAGAAGGTGAGTTTGGGCTACTGATTGAGAGGCTGGGAATCTTTCTTAAAGTCTAGTGCAGAACCTGTGAGTGTTATCACAGCTTCTTTTTTTTTTTTTTTTTTTTTTCCCTGAAATATTCTATATTGGCACAGAATTGTAGGGAATATTGGTGAGATAAAATGACATAGTTTGCATATGTTTCAGTGATCAAATATGCTCTCTGTAGTGTTAAGGGTACTGCAAAAGTAATACCTGTAGCTAGAAGGGGCTTTGTGGAAATTTCACACTACTGCTAACCTTGATGAAACTTTACATTTGTGAGCAACAGCAAGAAAGTAAACAAAATTATTATTATTATTATCAATTATTAATATATACTGTATATATTGCTGTATATATTAATATAATATAATATATTAATATTAATAATAGTCTTAATAATAATAATAATAAAAGGATAGGAAAGGAAAATTACATCTCTAGAGGATTACCTTACTGGGTGCTTAACCATATTTCTCAAACTTAGATGTGATATTTATGTTTCAATACTACAAGACATTATTTCATAATGCCTTCTAACTGCATATTAAGTCAGAATTGTGTGTTTACTCACAGTTCTAAAACAGAGCCTAAAAAAAACCCATAAACAAAAATGTTTATGATAGCATGATTTTATATAGTAAGAAAAATGAGAGTGTCACCAGAAGTATGCTGTTTTTTTCTTCTGTCAAGAGGAGTTTACAAAGGGGCTCAGTAACCCGGGTTTCTATTCAGTGACACACCAAAGTCCTGGTCTGCACTGGGCTTGCTGGTCACAAATCTGCAAATACGTTTCAGTGAAAATCACCTTCCAAATACAAGGAAATTAAACAAATTTTCTATTTTCAAAGTATTGATAGTAAAAGACCGGCAGAATTCTAAGCACGTTTGGCATATTGGTAATGAGACATTATTTTCTTCACTGAGAGGAACATGCAGAACTATATGTGTGTGTTTGTGCATATATAGCACAAATACGACTATAGCACCTCAAAATGACTATGGCTGTATCTGCACAGTACAGCACAATAGGAATGAATGTTCGGAGACAAAAAGAACTGAAATTCCAGTGTCTACATCATATTCTTTTTAGGGAGCTAGTCGGCATGGGATCTCACCAGGTCCCATGGACTAAATGCCCATTAGCAACTGGAATGCACTGGGTGGCCTTATGGAGTGCGTCTTCCAAACCAGCTCTGTGCAAACCCAGTCCATGAGCTTCGAGGCCACCACGCATTGTGAACCCAAGCACTGGATGTGGGAACTACCAGGAGAGACTGGCTGCAAGAGCCTTCGCCTGAGCTGAACGGGAATGGTGACGCAGCCAGCCCTCCTCGATGGCAAGCCGCCCTGAGGGGAAGTCAGACTGCAATATTGACATTTTCATGTTATCGCAAGGCAAATTCAACAAGGTCATCGCGGCACCCTTGAGAGAAATTGCTGCTTGTGATCAATGTCAAAGGCTTTATTGTCTTCTCCATCTTCTAGTCCTGATGAAAGCCCAAATTAAATATTCTCTAAAAATTTATTAATGGCTTTATACTACATTCAACTTTCCTCCTTGTTTTGCTTCACTTCCTCAAGCTTAACAAGTAGTCTGCTTATTATTTTCAGAAGTTTTCAGTGGTTTAAATGAGGCTTGTAGGTTTTACTTCTTCACATAACAAGAGCAATTTCAAAACTCAATGGGTTTTTTTTCCTCTTTTTGTGCTATTTTGTATTTCTCATTGACTCTCAGAGATTGTTACATGCCTAAAAGTGTCAGTTGGCATTGCCACCAAAGACTGGGATATTATCAAGGAATACACTTGCAGACTCTTTTGCAGCAATACTGATGAGAGCGGGAGAAGAAAACGAGAAGTTCCACAACTACCATAAAGGGCCCTTGTGCATTGACAAAAGCTGAAGCAACAGCTTTAATTGCAGAGATGTTTTCACTTTTATGCATGTCTGAAACCAAGTGAAAAACTCGACATTTATTAAATTCTGAGGATGAAATCTTTTATAAGCACTAATCAGTAGGATGAATTCTGGGATGGCTGCCCTGGTGTTATAGCACTCCTTGATAAATGATAGGCAGCTTTCCAAGAGGGTATGCAATTAAATATAGTGCAGTTCTAATGTGTAAAGTGCTAAAAAAAAATATTTGAAGGAGCAAGGAGGTCCTCTGAATGAAAGATCTGTTTAAAAAGAAAAAGTCTAAAATCCTAACTGGCACTAAAAGCACTTTTGAAAACAGCCAGAGCTGGAGCCGCTGTTGCAGGAGGTGTTGGGTGGTGAGAAATCGCGAGTCAACCACGGACGGTTGGCGGAGGAGATGGCTGTGGCTGCTCACCGCATCAGTGACACTGCCTCTTCCCAGCCTCGGCCAAGACAGAGCCTAAATGTACTGTGCGTTCAGCATCGCATCGACAGACAGGAAATCTAGCAGAGCCCAGCAACATTCAAGCAAAATAGATCTGTGAAAATACACAGGGAGCGATAATAGATCTGTACCAGGGAGATTTTGTTAACATTCTTGTTATTTTTCTTTTCTTCACAGGGACTCCAAGATGGGATGCCAAAATCTTTGGGCACTCTGAGGCCCTAATCCAAGAAGAGAGAGCACGGGGTGTAGCACCAGCCAGGGCCAGGACCAGGGCTGGCTTGTCCAAGGGCCTGAGGAGCACAGGCCCTGCCAGCAGGTGACCCTCTTTTCAAGGGGCCTAAGAAAGAGACAGAAGAGCAAGAGTGCAAGGAGGACTGAGAGGGATGACGGCTTGTTGCATGTGTGTTTTGCTTTTCACGGGGAGAAAAAAGAGGATACTGAAGATTGAGAGGCATTAAGAGAAAAGCTAAGGTACAGGCTACAACCCAAGCTTCAAATTCAGCATCAGTTTAACATGACCACATTAGAGGAAGGAAACTCCTTTCTATCAGCTCCCTGCAGCTGCAGGCCGGAGCCCCTGACGAGGAGCAGCCGGGGAGGCCTCTGCCAGGAGCAGCCCTCACCGCTGCGGAGGTCACGCCAGAGGTGGACAGGGCCTCCTCGCTGCTCCCAGCGGCCAGCTGGGGCGAGCGGCCGCGCACAAGCCGTGCTCGGGGCCACCAGGCATTTCCAATGGCAGCAGTCATTAGTGCAGCTCCATACTCGTTGAGTAACCCCAGCTCTGTAAACTTGGCTTATTTTGTAGCTACGTAGATTAGCAGGGTAGTCTGTTTCCTTCTCAGATAACGAACGGGGTTTTGCTTGAGTATGAGAAATGGTTTATTAGGTCACTCCCAGGAACATATTTCTAGAATTGCCTGGCAGTTCTTCAGAATCTGAGTCTTATCTTCCCTCGACTCGAGGTCTCGCCGGTGAGCGCCCTCTCGGCGCTCCCCTGCACCAGCAGATACCCACGCTGGGTGCGCGTGTGGTAAAATGTTTCCCAAGCGCTACATTGGCCCAAATGTATTTCCATAACCCACAGAAGTTACATTAGTGGTTACAGTTTGTGTCTCTTGCTTTTTGCAAGGCAAAGCGTTGTCACGCCGTATTATCCTGAGGAATTGAGTGCATAGTCACAACTCAAACAAGACTAACCACTAGATGCAGCTGCGCCTTCAGGTACATGGAAAGTGGAAAAGGCAGAGAAAAATTTATATTGTAAATGTGAATGAGCTTTTACATACTGTTGTATTGGGAACCTTTATTATATATATTTGATAAAGCAGTTTTATAGACAAGATAAATAAGACTTTTTTTTTCTTTTTCTTTTTTTTTTAATGGATGCAGGTATCACCTACACAGGGCGGTTAGACTTACATTTACTGACATTTGAATTGATGGATGTGCATTCCTGATGCTTTTCCTTCTGGGCCGGACAGCAATCATAGTTTACTTCTCTTCCTACATTGGCATTTATATTTGCTCTTCCTTTTTAGCAGGTTTGACTACTAAGTATCCTGATCAACTGTGTGATTACTTACTCCACAGTGGAGCATCCTATTTTATTTTATTATTTTATTTTATCTTATCTTATTTTATTTTATTTTATTTTATTTTATTTTATTTTATTTGCTTTGACAAAAAAATGTTGCTTAAAGATTATGGTACAGAACTTAAACATGTAGGTGAGAGTAGAACAGTTTCAGACCACGAACAAGTATCATGGTGGTCGGCCCGGGGTCCTTGTTTGTTAGCCCTGTATATGAGTCAGCTTTACTGTCCCTCTGTTGCCTCCAAGGACTGTGAACGAACTTCATTTTAAACACACCAGTAGGTAAGAGAATCTGGTTCAGGCTCTCTGTTGAATTCCAGTTTGCAGTATTTGAGTCTAAGAAAAATATTTCCTGCTCAAAGGTACAAGTTTTTTGGTTTTGGGGTTTTTTTCCTTTTTTTTTTTTTTTTTTTGTTCCTTCCTCCTGCTCTTTGGGGAAAGCTGCATTTGCTCAGCATAACTGGCTCAACAGCCAACAAAAGTGCATCTCCAGCATTTCCAGCAAACCAAGCCATAAAGAAGCACTAAAGAAATACGGTAAAAGCAGCTGCTCATACTAGGTATACTTCTACAAATCCCCACATGTTTTTTTTTTTCACTTAAGTTTTAAAATTATCTTCTCTTTAAATCTCTTTTATTCTTGTGCCAAAGATTAGATATGTTTTCAAATGTGCATTTTTTTTACTTTGAATTTAGTCAGAGAGGATTTTCCTCTTGAAACTGGCCACGTAGTACCTGCCAGCAATTGCCGATTGCCTCTTGTTCAAACTCCATATTTTCCCATCTGTCCCTCCAAATACATCTGACACCCCCTCAAGAAAGAGACAGGAAGAGAGAAGAGCAGCTCCACATTGCAGAGGACCTCGAAACGCAAAGATTTTGTTTTCAATCCAGACTGAAGTGACAGACGGTTGCTAAGTTCTCCACAGGACAGAAATCCCCCAAACGTTGGCTTGGCAATGTTGGTCGGCTTCCAGTCTCAGAAGTGCCAGGGTTTGCTGTGGATGTGGCTCTGAAGGCAAGCGAACAAACCAAACCGGATCGCTCGGGGAGCTGCCTGGGGGACCAGGAGCGCCCACGCGCGTGCCCTGCGCTCCCTCCACGCGCTCGGGACCCTTCGGCATCCCAGCAGCTGGGGAGCAAACCCGCCGTGGGATGTGGGCGCTCCTGCTGCTCCCACATCACCGCCTGCTCGCCTCAAGGTAACTGTTCGCCTTATACAACAAACGCTTGGCAGAGTTACTCATTTGAATAGAATTTTCTTGGAAAACTGTTGGATTTGCATACATCAGGGTTGATCTGAGCAGGTACTTTCTGACTGCGGCTGATATAGTGTTGTCAAAACTGCGCTAGATCATAGGGTAGCTGGCTAAACTGGCAAAACAAGACTGTTTGTCCCAGGTAATTACATCCTATAATTATTTTTCCCCTCTTCCAACATACCTGCGGGGCAAAATCAGCTCTGATTAAGTTATATTCACAGGAAAGTGTGAATAGTCTCCCAACTGCTAAAATCCAGATCATATACTGTATTCCAGAGAAAATGTCACCAGCGTTTTGCAGAATTGCATCAGTGCTTCCCTACCTCTAGTACAGAAATAGTATCTAGTATCTCATTAAGACATGTCTTCTTTTCCTGTGAATGGCTGGATTTTAATTAGCTGGTTATTTCAGTAGCTTTCTATCTCATTTGACTTTTGGCAGATCTGGCTTTATGCCTGCCCGTCTTGATCTCTGCACCAGAGCTGTCTTTTCCGACGAACACTGTTTGCTATCTAAAATCTTCTTTTTGGGGGAGTTTTCATTTATTTAGGACTAGAGTGTTTCAAAACACTTTTTTATATATATGTTATATATATATTGCATAGATTTTATTCTACCTTTGATTTAGCTATATTCCAAGCTTCGCTCACATTCAAGTCCTTCTTAATTTGACAAAGTTTGCCCTTCTGAAGTTAAAAAAAATTACCAGCTTATCTCTACTTGTTATTCTATTTAAAAGAAACATAATCAGTTGCTGAGTGCTCAGTCCAGAGCTATGTTCTGTGACCAGCTTTTCCCAGTGTTTTCATTACTTGCTAAGTTCGGGTTGTTTCTTTTTATCTCAGTGGCCGCTGCTCGGAGAAATCTGGCAGCTATCGTGCGCATGGCTAGCTGGGCCCAAGTTTATTATTAGCAGCATTTGTTTCCCAAATGGTATCTGGGAAGTTAAACTTGACCATGGCACATTTCCCAGTAGTGTTTCTATCATAACATTGCAATGACAGACCTCTTCTTGCACCTTTATTTTCTCGCTGCAGACAATAAAGGTTACGTTTCAGTGAGGTACTCAAGTTAAAAACAACCCAAAACAAAATAACAAGGGCTGCAAACAGGTGGGCTGGGGGGCTGGATTGGAGTTTCCTGTTGATGTGCAATGGGGAGTTGTATGATGAATTAAATGATGATGGGTTACGTGACAAGTGCCTTGTATTTAAATAAACTCCTGATATTGTTTGGTGCTTTCCAGAGGCTTGATAAAATGGCTAAACACTTAAGCACTGATTATAAGTGTCCTGCATATTGACCGGCTGACAAAATTCACATGGGTCAGGTCTCCTGTTTGGAATGGGAGCAGAGCAGTAAAGGGAACGTCCAGCCCTTGAGTTTGTCCTCGCCGAGGAGGCCAAGGCCTTTCTTTCCTGCCTCTGGGTTGCCCTGGGAGCGCCACGAGAGCCGGATTCCCCTTCCCACCGCTCGCCCTCCTCGCTGTGGGTAGCTGACCTGCTCGCAAGGGGAGACCGCCCGGCCCACAGCAGTAGTCCCTGCCTGGCACCACGTGCAAGCTGGTGATTAAGTCATGGGAAGGAATGCACGACAGGCTTTCCCAGCTGCTGTTCTCACACAAACGGTGCAGTGTTCAAAGCAGCTCAGAGACTTAGCCGGGAGAAACATGCAAAGTACTGCTCTCCTTCCCGGCCTAACTCCTTCCCTCATTGAAATCACCCTGCTGGTTCACATATTACAGGGCGTCTCTGCTACCATTCCTCATATACAGCGGCTCGTCTAGCTGTAGCCTACTTTTTCCTGAGGTCTGGCTATGGCTTTTCAGGCACTTTCCTAGCCCTCTGTTGCTGCATCATGTTTTTAAGCCCGGGCTCAATTTGGAGAACACCTCAAGGTAATGTCATGGACCTGTTTCCAGACTTTCAACCATTGCAACCTGGTAAAGGAATACAGACCTGCTCACACGGGCCAAGAAACAGGTCCAAAATCTGAAGGTAGGAGCCCAGAGGTGAGAGCTGCAGGAGGAGCTGCCCTAGTGCTAGTAATACTGATGTGGCTCTGTGGGTGAAGCCAGCAGCACTTGGGACACAAACCCAAGCGCCTGGAGGACTGAGAGATAGGCTGAGCAATGGGAAATCCGAGGGGAAAAGAGGGAGCTATTTTTCATAAAACACACAGAGGAAGGAAGTGGGCGTTGAGCTGTGCTTGCATGGAAGAGGCTTCTGTAGCCTCTCCTTAGAGCACCCAAGAGCGCACCAGCCCCCGAGGAGCAGCGAGTGCTGGCAGGGCTTTGTAGGAATGACACAACTATCTTAAAAAAGCAAATATTTCATCTTCCCCACAGCAGCTTATGTCAGCTGGCCGGGCACATGAGATCGGGGTTAGCACCCAGAGGAACAAGCACTTCTTGTTCTCCCTGAGCGCGGAGCCCGACCGCAAGCGGCACCGGGGCTGTAATTCAAGGCCCCGTGCGGCACCACAGCCGTGCGGGTCGCTCCCTGTGGCGCTTCCCCTTGCTGCTTGCCGGGTGCCTCTGGGTGATGGGCAGGGAAGGGGTCTGCTGTCACCCCGGCCACGTGCACGAGACTGGCAGGTCTCAAGGCTGGTCCTGCCTTGCAGGGCAGGAGGCACCAGCTCTCGCCCTGGTCTGACTGCTTTGAGTGCTGTGAAGCTCTGGCTGGGGCTGGCCATGGAGATAGGGAGAGAGGTCGTCACATCAGCCCGCTGGTGAGAAGGAAGGATGGAGGGAAAGCGGGGCGCTTGTCCTGAGCCCCTGTAGCAGCGTGTTTGATGGGAACACAGCAGCAAACAGAGGGGTGGAAGCTGCAGCCGGACACTGCTCTTGAGCTGGTGAACACCACCAGCTGCCATACCTTTGCAAGCCCTTTTCCCTTCTCCTTCTGCTGCTTCAGGTGGGTGTTTTGACCTGCTTTTCCTCCTCAAACCTATTGAAGCAGATGTTTAGTGACTACTGGACGATATATTTCTTGATGAGTTTTGCAGATACTCTTCTGTGTAGATACACGCCTTGAGGGCTTTGCTTGGGAAACAGTGTGTCATAAGGTGCTCGCTGCTTCAGATCGCGCTGGGCTGGGTGTCCCAGACTGCCTGGGTCACCTCTGTAGCGCTTCCTGCCGCTACAGGGTCTGTGGACTGGGGTCTTCTCTTCCAGCCGGAGCCCCAGGTGCCACGGAGCACAGCGCAGCTGGAGCGGGAGCACCCGACCAGCCAGAGTGCGCGCAGCCACCGCAGTCCGGGTTGGTGCTTGGGTGCCGCTTCGTTCATCTCCTGAAATCGCTAATAACGGGGCAGCTCTACTGTCATTTAACTGGGGGCCCGAGGTGTGTGACAGACTGCGGAGCACAACGTGTACACAGAGGTGGGTTAGCAAAGTCATCCCACTTATTGGATTGCAGGGAGGAAATCACTCCCATGATGCTGCAACTTTCCATTCTATTAATTCCATGTTCTCCACCGTTTTGCTTTTCCCACATTCGACATTTCTTCCTTCCATTTCCTGTATCTTTTTCTCTCTTTCTTCTCTATTGCAAGCAGTTTGGGTTAACTTTTTTTCTCAGTTTACTTTTTTTCTCAGTTTACTAGTGACTTGGGAGGTACATAGTTTATTCTGGACTTAAATATGACTGTTATTTGGATTTATTTTAGTCATCGCTTTGTATTTTAAGTTTTCTGTGGCCTTTATGTTTGGCTTTTGTGGAGGTTTTTGTCTCAGGAGAGTGGATTTTGAACTAAAATAGATAAAAAAACTTTGACTTTGTGGTCACATGCATTGTTTCTGCTTGCAGGATCATTCATTTGACTTCCTGCTAGTTATCCTTCTCCAAAGCATTTTTAAGGCTGTTAATTGCTGTCAAATCATTGCTGATTCTGTCTGTGTGCAGCAGAATATATTACAGAGAACTGACTGCTCACACTTTCCACTAAATAAAGTTATCAGTGGTGCAGGTCAGCAACTAGCTTCCTGCTTGCGAGATCATTTGGAAGAAGACTAGGAACTAAATGCTATGCTGCTGCTCTACACTGGTTGTTCAAATTGCCATTTGCTCTCTCGAATTTAGTCAGGCCTATTTAGACACCATTGAACACCCACTTCCATTCCAGTGCTTGTCATGGATAGTTGCAACTGCCAGAAGAAAGTGAACCAAAATAACTATAGATTTTGCAGTTTGTTCCAGGTAGAGGTGGACTCAGGTATCTCAGGCACTTAAGACACAACTATTCGTATTTCTAGCAAGGTATAGCAATATATCAAACCAGGAGCAATAGATCATCTGCTCATGGCATGATATCTCCCCAGGACAGTGGCTGCACGCGCGAGCGCTCTGCTCTTCCCAAAACTTCCAGAGAATTGATAAGCACGTAACTTGCTGTCCCCTGTGAAGTCAAACATCTCGCTTTAGGCTGCCATATCCTATCACATAGGAACTTGAGAGGTGTGTCAATAATTTGTTTTGGCCTCTCCAGCCAGTGGTTTGGTGGTGATAACGTATACGTGCTCTTTACTCCTCTGTTCCTGCACTTGCCCAAAAGTTGGCGTTATCAACACCAAGGTTAGCCAGTGTGAAGCTAGTCCACGCTCATGAACTCATGCACAACAGATGCAGCTGCGGAGTACACATCCTGCCTGGAACAGAGACAGGAACAGAGTCCGTTTCCTTAAGGCTTCCTCCGCAGTGAATAAAGCGGGGCCCTGGCGTCTTGGGCTGCGAAAATCTGCTCTTTCCCCCAAGTCCGGCCTGTGTCCGAAACAAAGGAGAGGCCTTGCAAATAAAGCACGGCCAAAACAAAATTATACTGACTGCGTAATTTAAGACTTTTGTGAAACATATGGGCAAGGGGATCGAAGCAAAGCTGCGTAACCAATCTTCTGGTATTTCCAAATTTCTGACTGCTTCATTGTGCAACTTCAGCGATATATTTTTTTTATTTAATTGCTTTTGTGCATATCTGAAGCAGATAGAGAGATACAGCAGCATTAAATAAACTCCTTTTAGGAGGCAAGTATTTAGCTGTATGCTGAGCAGCAGCTTGGCTTTGTGAAGACCAGCGTGCAAAGAGTGAAAAACCTGAGGATCCCCTTGGGAAAAGGGGGAGTGAGTATCAAGGATTTTTCAGTTCATAACAGGACAAACTCGTGAGATTTGGTTCCCAGCCCGGAACACACGGAAAGCCTTCTCAGCTGGCCTCGGAGTGGGACAGTCCCTTAAGAACTGACAAAATTTCCCTGCTTTTAATCTGTGATCTCATTACTCATACGAACAAGCCAAACAAAACTGCTGCTGCTGTAGAGGGGAGGCTTTTCCTCTGGTCATTCCCTGCCCTTTTTGAGGCTGACACCAGCAGTAGCAGCGGCACCATCAAAAAAAAAAAAAAAAAAAAAAAAAAAAAAAAGGCGCGGCTGCCCTGCAAATACAGGACACTGGGAAAAGAGGAGAGCACCTTGTTTCTGTATAAGGCTAAAACCATACTATGAGCACCTCGAGCCCTCCATAGAAAATTCAGGAGTGCAAGTAGTTAGAATCGTAATGTTGGAAATAGGAAAAGCCCATTCAATTATTAACACCCTCTCCTATTTCTTTTTGCATGGACAACACGTAGCAGTGATTTCAGTAGCACATGATTTTAGACAGGTAGCTTCTTTACACTGCCAGCGGCAGAATTTTATTTTATTAACTCCACCTCAGACGTGGATCCTCCACGCCGTGAAGCGAGGCGCTGCGGTACGAGAGGAGGTTTCCCAGGGACCCCACGGCTCTCCCGGCTGCTTGGCACGGGCTGCAGCTTCCCTTGGTGCCCAGCAGCCTCTCTTAGGAGGCGTCATTCCTCCGCCGACGGCTTGTCCGCCTCCCCCGGGGCTGGCTGGAGCTGGTGGTGGGCAGGAGGGGAAACCTCCTTCGGAGATCTCGGAAAAGGGAAAACCCTGCCCTTGGCATTGCTGCTGGCAGCTGCCCGGGCTCTTCCTCGGCTCGCAGATGGCAACAGGCTGCTTGCAAGTGTCGGAAGGAAAGGGCCGGCCGGGGAGGGGACGGCCCGGGGACAGCACTGTGGCCTGGCCGCCGTCGGGGAGAGCTCGAGCCGCTGGGCGCCCGCGCAAGAGAAAGCGAGCAGCGTTTGAGCCTCCTGCGCTGGGGTGAGAGCCGAGCGCTCTCCTCCCCCTGGAAAGGTTTGGTATAAATTAAGGAGGAACCGCAGCAGGCTGGAGCAGCATCACGTCTGCTTCTGAGCTTGCAGCGTGCTTCCTTTTGTGCTCCTCTTGCAGCCGGCCCCCGCTGAAACGAGCTGCTCTTCCTCAGCCCTCCGGCGAGCCAAGCGGAGCGGGAATACGAGCCTTGGGCTGCCAAGAGCCCGGCAGCCCCGACCGCCCCGGTACGTAGCGCCAGGTACCCCACGCGCTTTCTTTTCTCTGCAGTTATTTTATTTGGTGTGACGCTAAATATCCGTGCTGTGGACCACTCGCAAGTGAGAGGCTCTGCCAGACAAAGCAAAGGCAGCTCCTGCAGGCAGTTGCAGGCGCTGAGGGGCCTTAAGGGCGCTGCTGGAAGGCGACTCACGGAAAACGCTGGTTCCAGCACTGCGAGGCATCTTCTCGCCGCCCTCCCGCATCGCTTCGAGCGTGGGAACTCGCAGCTGCTCTCACGCCGGGTCTGTGTGCACAACCAACCGACCCGCTGCAAGTGCCGGCAGGAGCAGCGGCTGGCAGCACCACGCTCCCATGTGGGAGTCCACGTATTCAGAGGCTGTTGCAATGCATCAGCACGCTCTTCCCTGAAAGCATTCCAGGAATTCACCGAACTTCCACGGGGAAGGAACCTGCCTGCGCAAGCCGAGTTTAAACCGAATTAAACTCTTAAGGGGGCTGCGCTGGTGCGGTGCCGGGGCCCGCCGGGCCTTCCTCCGCGGTGGGTCCCTCCTCGCGGATGTCCCGCTGCGGCCGGCGCTGCCGAGCGGGGCCGGGCGC
>JAWLRI010000031.1:10695313-10736805 GCA_034781795.1 Crypturellus tataupa
GGAGTGGGGAAAATGCGGGGAAAAAATGGGGAAAAAACGGGAAAAAACGGGGCAGCCCGGGGGGCTCCGGGTCGCGCTGCGTGGGGGGCGTCAGAGTGGGGAAATGCGGGGAAAAAATGGGGAAAAAACGGGGCAGCCCCTGGGGCGGAGGGGCTGGGGTGGGAACAGAAGGGCCGGGCCGGGCCGGGGGGCGATACGGGACGTGGGGGGCGCTGCCCCGCGTGGGGGGGCCGCCCCGGGTTAGCAGGAAACTCGCGTTTTCGCCCCGTTTCGAGTCCCCGGAGGGGGCGGCGGGCCCCGCATCCGCCCCGCGTGCCCCCCGCACTCACCATCACGTAGTGGCGCTGCATCTCGGTCTTCTCGTTGGCCAGCTTGTCGTACTCCACTTTGAGGCTGCGGGGCGGGAAGAGAAGCGGCCGTCGGGTCGGGGCGAGCCCCGTGCGGGCGGCGCGGGGGGACCGCGGGGCCGGGACTCGCCATCCCGAGGGGCTGCGGGCGGAATGGGCTCGTTTTCTGGCGTCGGCAGCGGCGTTTGGCGGAGCAGCCCCGCCGTCCCTTCCTTTTTTTTTTTTTTTTTAGCACGTTAAAATGCCCAGTGACGTGAACAGGAATTTTTCCTGATGCAAAGCTTGAAGCAGAGCTTAGCAAAGCCTACGGGAGTTGACCTGTGGGGTTTTCTTTTTGTGACTACCGCACTCCTGCCACCCCGTTGAAACTTTCTGTCTCGGTTTCTTTGTTTGTGTTTCTCTTATGTTTGTCTGTTTATTTATTTATTTATTTGTTATTTATTTTTGCAAGTTGTGCGCGGTACTGTTGCAAAGCACTTTGGAAAGGATGAAGTTTGCAGCGGGACAGGATTGTTTCCAGCAAGGTGACAGCCCTGCTGCAGCTGAACCACATAAAGGTTGTGCTACCGTGTCATGCTGTACGCACGGATATGTAGCTTTAAAAGGGGAGGATGTCACTGTGCCACAGCGACGGCTTAAAAATAATATCTAAAAAAGAAATCCGTTTAGGGATAGATTAAAGGAAGTAGGTGTGAGGCTTTTTGCCCACCTGTTTCCTAACAGGAAACGCTCCCATCTGACTTGGCCACAGATGCAACATTTTTATAACTAAAGCACTCTTCCTTCCTTACGTAAGACTGCAGCAGCAACACACTTGTTTTCCTTCCCACATGCATGACATAAACGTAGGGGTCCTTCTTTCCGGCTTGCTGCGAGGCGCTGATCCTGCCGCAGCAGGTCTGAGAAGCTGCTCCTAATGCAGCTCCTTAAAGCAGACGTGTTAACGGCAGAGAAGTCCCGGCCTCCCTGAGGGCTTTCCTAACTGCAGGAGACCCCCTTCACCCGCGGGATGCAGCAGTCGCCCCCTGACACCCGTGAAACCCGCCATGCCCAATTCCCTGCCCCTGCCCCGTCTGAAGCAGAAGGGGAACTGGTCTGTGGGACGAGCGCTGGCCAGGAGGCCGCTGGGGTGCAGCTGCCCGGGCCGTGGGCTGGAAGGATGTGCGGCGCCAGGCGGGCAGGCGGCTGCTCCGGTGCCCTTCGCGTGCCCTGCTGGTGCGGGTGCTGGTGCCCTGCTGCACGCGGTGCCACCGGGCTCTCCCATAGGGCGTCTCGGCCTCCCTCCCAGGCCGCGAGCGCTCACAAGCGGGGCCAGCTCCAGCGGGTTGGGGTGGCTGCTTGGTCATTTTTGAATGGAAGATGCTTCCACTCCGCAAGAGTGAGTCTTTAATGCTCTCATCCCGCTCTTGTTCGGGCTGCTACCACTGGGCTCAGTGTGGTGAGCGTCCTCCGTGAGGGCTGGGGTCTCACTGCCCTGAGGAGCCTTCTCACACCCAGCCCGGGCTCCCTTTTGGAGTTCTGCTTCTTGTGTCGCCTTGTACGCTGCTGGAGATTTTGGCTGAAGTATTTGGCTTCCAGTTTGCAGCCTGGAAGAGGCTCCGGTCAGGTGGGCAACCTGGGGACACCACGAGTCTCCGTGGGGTAATCTGTGTCCTGCAAGGAGAAGCTCTGTGTTTTCTCACCGTTGTAGACTGAGCTGTAGCACCGGTTCTGTTTGCCCTGGTGCCTTAAGAATAAGGTTATTTTACTTATAAATGGTAAGGACTGTTTTCACTGCATGTGTGTGTACAGTAAGACACTCTGATGTGGCTTCCTGGTCAAGTACATATTTGAAATGGGTTCAGGATCCCTTGAAGTGCCCCTATTTATGGAAATGCGTCCTTACAGGTGCGTGCAGTGTTTTCGCTGAATCAGCTAAAAAAGGCACTGTGCGTTTAAAAAGAGTTACATTTATAAAGCTTGTAACCCCTTGCTTGTCACATACTCAAATACTTTGCTCATCCATTACACTGGCTTTATGAAGAAGCTGGAAAAGAGCACTGGAAATTCATTTATGAAGTAACTGATTCTAGAGGATCTTTTTTTTTTTTTTTTTTTTTTTTTGTCTTTCTGAGTTTGGTTCCTACCCGCAACAGTAACAAAGTAAAATACTCTCGAACTCCCCATTTAATCCATTTTCTTCTATTGCCATGTTTGCAATGACATACATGTTATTCTGTACCCATTCATAGCCTTCAGGGGAAATTGGAATAGAACTTCGGGATTTACTTATTCTTGAGGATTTTCTTGGCCATTGAGTTTTTCTTTCATTCTCCTGCTGCAGAAGAACCTCTGAATTCACTTTTTCTTGATGCATGCTGAGACAGGGAGAAAAACGCGACACTGTTTCCTTTGCAGGCCTCCCTTTGGTGCTACACTGATGCTTTCACTTTGCAGCTCAGTGTTGCGATGGCTCATGCCACAGGCTGGCAGTTGTGCAGATAGCCTGAAAAGCTGCACAGAGATGGGCAGCATCAACTGGTGTGTGGTAAAAACGGAGAGCAGGTAGCTGCGGTGCAACACCGCTGCCCTGGAAAGTCACTCTGAGTGAACGTGGGCACAGACTATGGTAGACTATATGCGCACAGCAGTGCTTCTTGCTCTGTTCTGTGTGTATCGCCTTCAATAACCTCATCCCTTTACAGTCCATTTTGATAGGGGAGCTCTTCAGTGTCGAGAGGATGGATGCCCTTCTGTCCGGAAGGCAGACGGCAGCGCAGGTGTCTCAGTGCAGAGGGTCCCTTTGCACCTCTGGAACCATGTTTTCCAGTGCTGCCCGGACGGCAACCTGCACTCGTGCGTCGCTCCCCACTGCAGCCGGCGGTGGCCCACAGCAGCAGCAGCAGCAGCAGCAGTAGCGGCAGCAGTAGCAGCAGCAGCGGCAGCAGCACGTCGGGCTGGACCTCTGCTCCGCGTCCCTGCAGCCGCAGGGAGCCGCGAGGAGCGAGGCAAAAACTCAAATAGCCCCCGCTCGCCCGGCTGGGGAGAGAGGGTTGGAAAATATGAGAAGCCGCAGAGCTGATCCTCCTGTCTGCTGCGAATGCAGGAGTGGAATAACCGAGGAACCGGTTTTAAGAGCAGGCGGGAATGGAATGAGGTTCAGCCTTAATAAGTTAAGCTCTTCTTAGAGTCTGTTGTTTCACAGTGCAAGGTTTCCGTTCCCAAAACATGGAAATTGCTTTCTGCTGAGCCTTTAGCCAGCAGGAAACTTTATTTATGAAGTGGATGGCTAGCAGTGTTAGATTTCCCCAGACTCTTCAACTTTTGAAAGAACAGTTTCCAGCCCTTGTGAGCACAAGATGGAAATGCTGAGAGCATCAGCTGCCGCAGAGCTCAGAGCAGCTCTTTGTTAGCCCAGATCTGCAGGCTGACGCGTCCCTCGCGCAGCGGGGCCGGGGCGCCGCGTCCTTTCAATGCTGCTTTTCAGCGCCCCGTGGACAGCGGTGACATGAAAAGGGCGCAAGGGGAAGGCCCTCAGCGTAGCCGGGAGCAGAGAGGGGCAGGGAGCTGCGCACGTGGTAACGGGAATGCGAACGCAACAGGGGTTATTAATGTACAAACACAGAACAGGGGGGAACGCGAAGAGGAATCCCCTTCCCAAGGTGAGAAAGGAACCGAGACGCTGCTTCTGCCACCACTTAGTTTTGTTTTTTCTCTTACTTTTTCCTTTCTCCTGTGCGAGTTTGGCCCCTCCTGGGCTCTGGCGCCTCTCCGCGTTGGTGTTTTTGCAGTGTGCGCGTGGGGAGGAGGAAGGACAGGCGGGCGCAAGCCCCGCTCTGGCTCCCCGCGGCGCTGCCGGAGTCCGAGGTCCCTGCGCGGCAGCACCAAGGCTGGGAGCAGAGCTGGGCACGGAGGTGGGGGAGACCTGCGGGGCCTGTCTGAACAGAGAGGTTTGCACGAGGCTGAGCGGAGGCACCGCACCGAAGCCGCTCGAATGAAGCGCCGGGGCAAGTCGGGATCTGTCCGCATTGGCGAAGGCCTCCGCGGCTCGCCAGCGTGCGGGAGCTAGTCTGGGCCGCGCCGGCAAGCTGCTCTCTCGCCATTCAGTTTGCTGGGAAAAAAAAACTCTATTTCAAAGGAAACTGTTACTGTAAGGGAAAGCTACAGCCGGCTCTGCTCGCCCAAACGTTTTGCAACATTTAATGAAACAGGGTGACAGTTACTTTCCTCAGGTGAGAATCGGCAAAGCCAAATAGACCTGTTCTAATCCTCACCTGGGGCAGTTTTAATTTCTGGTTCTGATGAGCTGTTTTCCATCCCTGGCTCTGCTGCGCTCATGTCGTCCTGTAAGTCCGTTTGCAGTGTGGGACATCAAGTCATAGATGGCTTAGACCCAAATCTTAGCATTCCTCTTAGTTTGGAGATTTTTAAAAATCTAAATTAAGACTGTTGTTTCAAGTTTATTTTATTTTATTTTTTTGAAAGGATGGTGAAGTGAAATCTCACTCTTCAGATTTCACGGGTTAGCAGGTTTCTTGCAGTAAAGACTCTTTTGAATGATGTCGGAGTCTGATTTTCTAGGCTGGGCGACTGAAGTCGGATATTGTTTCTCTCTCTTAAGTACCTGAAGAGAATATTTAAAATGTTTAACTTCGGGTGCTGTTTTGGACATGTGGAAACTTATTTGTTTGTGCCAGGCGCTTCAAAGATTTTTATTTTTATTTTATGTTTTGTGTGCAGACGTTCTTGCACCATCTCGGGAACACAGGCGCCATGACAAACAGAAATAATGAAATCCAGTTTCTGATGTCTTTCTCCCATGTAGAGTTTTTTCATGCAAGGTGAATTTACAGGATTTTTTTGTCCTATATAGTAGCCTATTTATTTTCACAGAACTTGTGGAGATCTCAAATGTATTAAAGCCCTAATCTGCTGTTGCACTGGAGTGGAATTAGCCAAAAGGATGCAGAAGTGCTATAGGGAAGGAGGGGGCACGCACACCAGGAGCATGATTGCGTAAATCCCATTCCATGCAACACATGTGCAACCCCACAGAACAAAAGGCCCTTTGACTTCACTGCATTTCATGCTCTGATGGAGGCCCGTGATTTCCACGGGGCGAATCGCCGCCTTGGTAGGACCTGCTCCTGGGTTTGGTGTGCCCGGGTGGCGTGGGGAGGACGTCAGTGTCTTGCCCTGGAGGGCTTTCCCTTCTACACCACCGCGATCCCAAAACTCTTGTGATGCCCCTGCTGCAGCCTCAGTCAGTTCAGTCGCAGCGGGTGTGAGGAGCTGAGGGATTCTGCGCGCCACGGCGCCCCGGGCAGAGCTAACGTGAGGCAGAGCCCCCCTTGGCCGAGGACACCTCGTTGCGTCAGGAACACCCCGCTCCTTCCGCAGAATCCGCAGCCTTGCTCGGCTGCCGCGGCGTTTGGTGGTGGCCGAGGCTGGGAGTGCCAGGCCGAAATGGGCACTGCTTCACGCAGAGCAAACCGGGTCGCCCCGGGGAGCAGCGGGCAGAGGCGACGTCGGGTGATCTGCAGCAGAAGAGGCTCTAGGAGCACGGACGGACGGGGCGGCTGTCGGGTGACTCCTGCCTGCCTGCACGGGGTCAAGCCCAGCTTTGCAGTCCGAGTCCCCTCAGTCTCAGCGGGGACAAGTCGTGAAAAACAACCGCAAACGGCGACACGCTCGTTTTCGCTTTGGGAAGAACTGGGCCGTGTTAACCTTCAGGGCCAAGGGCTGAAAGTCACAGGGAAAAAAAAAAAAAAAAAAAGGAAAGGCCATCTCCGTGCAGCACGTCGCAAAGCGCTTAAGCTTTCCCGGCCTTCCCTGCTGACTAATTTAGGCAGCTTTCCTCCCGGGCAGATGGCGGGGGAGATTACCGCCCGCCGCAATTAGCTTCCCTCGGGATCCACACGGAGGCTCCGGGGCGGCGCTGCCTGCGGGCGCCTCCGCAGGGGTCAAACGCCTGGACGTTGGCGTTCCCGGGACCCCTGTGGCCACGACAGGGAAATATGGACGGAAATTTGTGCCTTCCACAGGGAGCAGCGCAGCGCTGAGCACCCTCGTAACAGCCCATACGGCTGCACTGCGAGCAGCTTGGTTGGGCTTACGGCTTTGAGTCAGCACCTCTGCCCCAGGGGTTTCATTGTTTCTTTGATTTCAGGTTTTATTTGGAGAAATGCAATTAAAGTTACTCAATCTTCAGATGAGATGCATTTACGTCTCCATTCCCCTGGGGAAAGTTCATTGTTTTAGCAATCTGTGATTTACTGGAAAAAGTAGCGAAAGCGGTGAGACGCGAGTGGGTTTTGCTCTGACGAGTGTGAGCTGTGGGCAGCCTTTCCCACTTAGCAAGGAGTCGTCAATTAGGAGTCCTCAGCATAATGCGGTGAAGGAATCGCGCTTCCACCCATGCTAGGTATCTAGCAGCTTCTGCTGTCCCCAGGGTAATTGCTGTTCTGGCTATGGGGTGATAATTTTCCCTATATTCCCATGTGAATAAATGAAACAAGGTACCAAAGCCTTTGGGCCTCGGATTCAGGCTCTGCTGCTGCCTCTGCAGCGGCTCCTTCTCAGCTTGAAGTGCTCCATGTGCCCGGTGCGCTCCCAGTGCAAAACTTTCCTAAGAGCTTCTCGTGGGAGCTTTCTGCTGTAGATAGTTTGGGCTCTTTTTGAGCTTCAGTGCAAAGACAGTGAAGTTATAGGTAAAAGTGTGGGATTTTTTTTTTCCTTGAAAACAGCTATATTTACCATATTTGAGCTTTTCCAGTTTGATGCTGATGTTTAGATTCAGCAGACTAGCTGCTGGTAGTCGGTAGTAAAGTTAAGCGTGCTGGTTAGTTTCCAAGACTCCGGAACAACGTGGACATGTTTGTTGCACGGCCGAGCTGAGTGTGCTGGAACTGGAACACATTGATGTTCACCAAGAAGCTCCTCAAACTTCTGCTCCTCTCCGGCAGCCCAAACTGGTTTCTGAGTGAGCAGCCCTGGGAGATTTCCTGGGAGATGGCCAGCAGTGCAGTAGTGTGGGGTAGGTGTTCCCGCTAGTCTCTATTTTCCTTTCTTCTTTTACTTTTTTTTTTTTACCTGTCCCCTTTCCCTCCCTCCCCTCAATTAATTTAGGTTTTCACTCCTCATTGACTTGTTTTGCTACATTCCTGAGAATCTCAGAGCTCTCTATTGGCATGCACACATCACAGCAAACTGACTTGCAGGGTCTGCTTTGGGCAGTAACTTTATCTCAAGCGGCTTGTTTTTTTTTTTTTTTCTTTTTCTTCCTTTTTTTTTTAATAATGCCAGTTGCTGAGAAAAAAGTAGGGAGGAGCACAACAAAAACCAGCATTTTGCTGTAGAGTGAGCATCCACCTGCAAAGCATGTCTGTAGTGAGAGCCTCAAATGCTATTTAAATTAAAAGCAAGCTGTTCCGTGTTGCATGTTGGTAGGAGCGTGTTCTCACCTATTTGCTGGCCCCTTTATTACACACAAATGTGCACAACATAACTTGATGGTGAGCTGCTTTTCTGTCTTTATTTTTAGTCCCCATAGTAAAAAATCAAAAATATAAAATAATAAAATATCATGAATAGGATCTCTGGCATCAAGTGATCACAGTCCTTATGTATTTGGGCCTAACTCTGACCAGAGCTTGCAGAAAGCTAAAATTAAAGAAAAAAAAGTGTGGAAAAGATTCATGTTGTTTTGACTGAATGAGGGATTAGTCTGTCTGATTTACTTCAGATTTATTGCTGATACAGATGAGGAGCATTTCATGCTCCTGGTGCAGGTATTGAGGCAGGTGAATTAGTACTCAGTTACATCCTTAAAAAAAATCAAGTAGTATTTTTGCCCCTCAGAGAGCACTAGTTTTGTTCTTATACTTCTTTTTTTGTTCTTTGTTTTGCATGTGGTTTACTTCAGTCTTGGACTGGACTAAGATTATATATATTTCTTTTGCTGACTGGCAAATTTAGCTGCATAATTCCTAGCCGTTTTCTGTGAATCTGAGGCTCAAACCTGCCAGAGATGGATGTTTTGATATATGGTGGGCATTGTTAAAAGGTGTAAAGTGTGCCCTGCTTTAAGTTGAACTTGTTAGGGCTGTAGTGCATTTTTATGTATAAGAAAAACCAACCGGAGAGTTTTGTCTACATTAATTTAGTTTGCTTGATTGTGGCTTCTGGGGAAAAAAAAAAAAAAAAAAGGAATCCAGCGAGCTGATAGGATTTATGACCGAACGCAGCTGAAACCTGACTAACCCTGCTATTTCTAGCCTCCGTTTCCTTCCATCTCTTCCCCTCCCTCCTCCTTGGGAGACCGCAGAGGGGCTGCTGCCTTGACCTTGAGCCGGAGGGCAGAACGATGTCAGTGCCCGGGTGGGATCGGAGCTTCCCAGCACCCACGTCCTGCTTCCCCGTCCCCATCCCGGCCCTCGGAGGGGCCGTGGAAGGAAGCGGCCCGAGCGCGGGGTGCCGCCTCGCGCTGCCTCAGCGTCTGTGGTTCCACGCGCCGGGGGAGCCCGGAGACAGGGACGTCGCGCGCCCACCCTGATGGCGGGAGCACGGTGTGCGGGCAGCACGGGGACACTCCTGGCCCCGCGCTCTGCGGGAGCAGGCTGTAATCCTGCGGATTTAGCGACCCGCTGCGTGTTTTGTTCTGTCATGTATTCTGCGGGCACCTGTGATGTGTGATATATAAATAGCAGGGTAGCTTAGGCTGGTTGAGGCTTTAAAGGTTAAGCTAGGAGAGCGCAGCAGGGCTGGAGGAAACCTTTCCATTCAGGCTGCGTCGCTGGTGGGTATTTTTGTTGTTTTGGGGCTTGAGGGGGGGTTTAGATTTTTATCTATTTATTTTTATTTGTATTTGCTTTTACTGAGACTCGGCCGATCGAGCAAGCAGAGCTCTATATGCTCGGCTCGTGTGTGCTTTGGTTTTTGCATGCCCGCGCTGGCTTTGGACCCAAGCGGAGGAGGCTGCAGCAGTGCCCCTGCCTGCAGCTCCGGCCGTGGCAGCGAGTGCGGAGCCACGTTCAAGTGCGGGACAGGGGCGAAGCGAAGCCGACTGCGGGAAGCCTGTGCAGGGGCAGGATAAGGAAAACACCTGAAACGGCCTGTTCCTGACTCCCGGGCTGCTCTGCAGGAATCGGTCAGTTCCTGCTCGTCCTGGTCTCGAAGCACAAACAGGAGCAGGAAGCTGAGGGCAGGGACCTGCTTCTGTCCTCGTTCCTAATCGCGGGCAAGGTTCCCGCAAACCCGCGATGCTTAGAAAGCGCTGCGCAGAGCAGGGCCCGGGAGCTGTTGTTTCCCCTTCTCCCTTCCAAGCCGCAGGCTGGATGGGAATCCACCCAGGACTGCCTTTTGAATCCAAGTCAGCAGTGTTTCAACTGCACTACAAAGAGGAAAAAAAAAGGAAAAGGGGGAGGGGAAAAAAAAGCGTGTCATTTGTTGGAAAGAGCCCCAAGACATTTCTGAATGTTAGGGAATTGTGTTTTCTTTCTCGAGGGGAGGGGGAAAATTAATTAAAACCAACATTCCCCAGCTGCAGAATGCCACGGCAGCCCTGCCCTCTGCTCCCGCAGCTGTAGCTGCGCGTCCGCGCCGTGCCCGCACGCGCTGTCACCTCGCGCGGGTGCCAGGGCTCCGCGCGGGCTAAAACACCAGCCCCGCTCTCAGGGGTGCCCGAGCAAACCTGCTGCCCCTATGATGCAGATAAGATGATCCACCTCTCAGCGGGGCTAATGCAACGAGCACTGCAGCGCTATACCTAATACCCTCCTACCTGAGGGCTGCTTCAGCAATACCTAAAGCCCTGTTTTGCACGTGCTCTGCGCTGTTCTTCATCCGCAGAGCGAGCACTTGCTGTCAGTAAACATGAGGTTGAATTCTGCTTTAGCAGAGCGAGGGGTGATGTTTCTGTGAAACAGAGCACCATTATTTGCAGTACCTCTGAGCACAGGATGGCAGCAGGGTTTTTTGCAGCCAAAAGGAGCTTCTTTTAACAGATACAAGATACAAGAAGCTGGTAGCAGCTGACACAAGCTTGCATTCCTGTGTCATCTTGCTATCCAAATAACAATCTGCAGAGTATGTGCAAACTGTGTTTTTATTATTTTGGCATGTTCCTTTTTATTGTTTCTGTTCCTGCCTGCCCCCGCTACAGGGCACGTGTAAAAGCTGCTGGGTGCCCAGGCAGAGAAGTGAAAATTCACAACCGCTGACCAGGTTGTGTTGGATGAGGTGAGGAAGAGAAAGGACAGGGGAGCCGGGAGCACTGAAGGAACTTGGGCCAAGGACTTGGCCAGAACAAGGAGCTGCTCTGCCCAGTTCCTTGTGCTCAGCGGGAATGAGGCCCAAGAGCAGGGCTGGAGATGAGGATTTGGAGGGGAGAAGGTGCTGGCCGTGTCCCTTGCGCCCAAGATGCAGAGAGGAACCATGCCAGTTCTGGGATTTTGTGGAGCAAGGTGGCTTTCTTCTTCCACCACGTGAACTGAGATTGAAGGGGGTGAGATGGCGACGTGTTGGTTGACCAGACTTGAATTATTTATCAATACCTCCCAGGCAGAGGACGTGGCTGCCTGGGAAGGCTTTCTAGCCTTATAAATAGGTTTGCTTTGGAGAGTCACACAAGAAGAAAAGGGAATGGATGCACAAATGCCCCTGTGAGATTGGGGCAGAAGCAGAGCAGGAGGGCACTGGGCTGTGGGGACGGCAGAAGTTGTGTTTCCTCCTCAACGACCCAGCTAGCAGGCATGCTCTGATGGGAGCGAAATGTCAGTGTCTGGCGTCAAAAGGCACAAACAGTAAAGTAACAATGAATTCCCCACAAAAAGAGAAATTTACTGCTGTAAGTAAATTGCTAGTGAATGGCCAGTTCCATATGCCGTTAGAAGGAAAGGAGGTTCCAGCTTGTAGAGTCAAGTTCTTCACTAGGTCCATCTCTTTCCACCTTGTCATTTCATCATACACAGATACATACAGAGAGAGAAAGCCTAAAAATGACTTATTTTTGAATGTACAAGAAATCTTGAAATATTGTAAAAAACGTGTTTTGTCTTTGACGTTGCTTTGTGATATTGCACGGTGCGTGAGGGTGGGAGTTCCTGGTGCCTTTTTGACAAAGTAAAACCTTAGTTTTGTGAAAAAGAATGATTACTTCATGACCTTTATGTGGCCAGAGCATAGATTGTAAAGAAATCTTTTCTACTTAGGGAGATATTAAGTTACCACTTCCTAAACAACACTGTTTGCAGCATCTTGGAAACACAGTTTTAATTCACTTCACTGGCTGTCCACCTTCTTCATTAAATTTTAATATTTCTGACGACTTCTGTTTCTTAGTAAACAAATGCTGAAAGCAACATCATAAATGATGAAAACTTTCATGGAAAAAGTGAAAGGAGAAGGCACTAGAATGACTTCATCACTTCAGTATAGTTAGGGCTCTACTGCAGTGCTCTTGTACTGCCCGATTCAGCATTTCCTTCTTGGAAATATAGCTCTGGGAAAGTCAGCGAGGCACCGGTATCGGTTCAGCAGAAGAAGTATGTGTGTGCGTGAGTCACGCTGGCCCCTGCTTTGGCAACTTAGCTCGAGAGAAGTCCTGACGTTGCAGCTCACTTCTGCGCCTCGCGCTGCGCTGCGGTGTGGCCGTCCTGGGGGATGCACGGGGCGCTCGCATCGGGGGGAAGCCGTTTCGCAGGATGGGCAATCGCCACTGCAGCCTTACAAGAAAGTAAATATGCCTTAAAACTCACATGATTTTATTTATTTTCTCCCCTGACCCTTTTAAATTTCAAGGCCCGCTCAAAGCTCCTTTTCAAGCTCCCTTCCCATTCATCCCCTCAACCATAAGGGTGGGAGTGAGATGAAATTTTCATTCTGCCAGCTAGTTGGTGGCAGCAGAAGGTTGAAGAAAACCTGTCCCAAGAATAGGTTTGGAGCCAAAATTGTTGTAAGATGAGTAGTGTTTAATTTAGTAATCACCCCTTTTGAGTTAAATATTTACCTTACTAATAATCGCAGGTGTTTTACTAAATAAATAGGACAGATGGCAAAACCTCCTCCATTGTGTTATTAACAATCCAATTTTATGCTTGAGAGGCGAAGGGGAGGCGGCAAGCATTAGGAGCAGAAGAAGGGTGGTTACAGTGTGGTCGGCGATGGCCCAAGCCACCAGCCGCCGCCTCCCGCAGGCGGTTTTCGTCCTGTGACCGAGGCACTTCAGGCCCCTGTGCAAGGCGAAGGGCAGGAGAGGCAGGGCCCTTCCCGCAGCACAAGGACCGGGATAAATTGATGGACCTTGGCCCAACGGCCCCGGAGCTCTGTCTGCGACACTCCCGAGCTTAGATCAAGCTGCTGGCGTTTGCATTCTGTTAAATAAGACAAGGTGTCGCTGTCATGTTGTGCCTCGACCCCGTCTTCTTAATTGCTAATTTTCTTGTAGCTCTAAGTACGGGAATTTGCATTGTAGGAGTTTATATTTTCATTTAATTAGTTTCCTCTGCTTTTGGGCTAATTTTAGAGAAGGAAGGGAGAGCTGGAAAATGCTGTCACTGGTAGGAACACACCCATAGTTCCTTCTGTAAACAAGTAATAGATCTGTCTATTAAAAGGGGTGTAAAGAAAAGCCTTTACTAAAAGGAACATCTTCCATCACTGCCAAGCTCTTCTCTTCAAACTCTGCACGTAGCCAGGCACTGGGTGATGAGATAGCGAGAAGGCGCTCACCCATTTGTGTACAACACACCGGGGTTAGTTAGCCCTGTTAGCCAGATTAGTTGTGCTAGCACATGTGTGCCAAACTGAGTATTTCATTAAAGGCTATGATTGCTTCTGCAGGCACAGTGAGTATTTTGGTAAATACCTTACCACAGCAGAAATTAGGAAGATTTCCTTTTTTTTTTTTTTTTTCTCTTTTCTTTTGAAGAGATAGGGGTTTTGTTTTGTTTTTCTTTCTTAATCTTTTTTCTTCTTAACTTGGTCTGACTCTTTGGCAGGATTCTTTTAGTGAGGCTTTGCTTTGGCAACTGATTAAACTACTGATTTTTTTTCCCCCACCTTCAATGTAAGATGGTAGTTTAACAGCATTATCTGAAGAGCTGATGGTTGTCTTCTGTTGATTTAACTGAAATTTACATTGAATTAGGGAGTAAAACGTAGACTGTCTCCACTTGACTCCCTAATTCAGTCAATGCAACTTTTACACTTCTACGCTAGTGCAGCAGCAGCGTGGTATTTTAGAAATCTTTTGTGAAGCAGAACACTGACAGTGAAATGGAAAACATAAGGAAAACAGTGTCTTTCTCATGTGAATCGGCCGGTTGCTGACCTTTGACCAGGCTTACAGGTGGGTTATTTGTAATGCTTGAGAAGTTTTAGGGAAAAAAACCTTTACACAATTATTGTGGAAACTCATGGTTTGCTCTGAAAGTAGAAAATGACTGTCAAAAAATTGCAGTGAGGAATCAAGAGAGTTCAAGCTGTAAGAGAGACGTTGTCATTTCCCAAAGAGGGATGAACTGAAGCTGGAATAGTTGCCCTGTCTACATATTTCTCCCCAGTGCAGTAGGGCAGTCTGAACTGCTATGTTTAAAATCGACAGATTCTAGCTTATCTGTTATGTGGCTTTGGTGCTGGTAGAGGATGTTACCAAACCCCAGCCTGAACCTACAATTAAATTTATGTGAAGGATGTTGAGAAAAAACATAAAACAAGAAACCAAACCTCCGGAAGTGGTTGACTCAACTCATTATGGCAAACGTCTATTGGCAGAGATGCTGTTAGATATTTCTTCAGGGCGGAAGCACATGGGAGCTGCAGTAGTCTGTCTCATGTCTTTAACAAAATGCAGCTCTCTGCTGCAGTTATTTCTTGGTTGTTAATGGAAGGGATGGTGTTAAGATACTGCCAGTGTAAAGCACAGTGTTGTAAATCATGTGCTCTGTCTGCCTTGAAGACTGGGTTGTGGTGCTGTAAAGCCGTCTGTTTTCCTGCGGGTGTAAAATGAAGCAACTCTAAATATTCTGAAAGCCATATGGAATTAAAGAAATGGCAAAACCCAGCCACCTAACCAAAAAAAAAAAAAAATAGATATAAAGCCAAAGGCTTTATCTTGGAAAAACGAGCAGTACACGTGCTCTCATAGGCACTTGTTTCTACTGGAGAACTGCTCGTCACCTTCTCTTTAAAAATGTGGACGTGCAGGTAGGTGAACATGGATTGCACGCTCTTAGTGGAGCTACTTGCCACCATGGGGAGAGGAATGAAAATACTGGCTAGATATAGCTCTCTAGTAAATTTCCACGGTAATTTGTGGCCAGAATGGCTATTTTGGACTTTTGGAAGGTTAAGTAACAGCAGTTCATTCATAGTTACTGAAAGAGCAGCTCAGTGTGTTTGATGAGAGCAATGCAGACCTGTTGCTTTTCCCTCAGCAAGTTGTGCCAGATGCAGCAGCTTGACGTTTTCTAGTTTTGTTTTATTAAGCTGTGCAAGAAGGTGAAAGCTCTGTTTGAAAACAAACACTCTCTCTGCTGTTTCTCCAGAAGTCAGTAGGTTCTTAAGTGCTTTCCACAGGCTGGATCCCAGCTCCTCTTTCTCACATTGCCGTGAGGTCTGTGTGGGGAGTCAGAGACTGGGTGGCCCGAAAGGCCAACTTGTGATGAAAGACATGAGTGATTTTGGGCTGCCAGTGGATAGAAAGGGTTTCCTGGTCTGTGCCTCTGCAAAAGCCTGTATTTCTCCAGCAACTCCAGAGGGAACCCAAAGCAAGCCTTGGTTAGTATTTCTTGTTACACAGCATGTGCATGTGCATGAGGTGTGGAGGAGTGTGGCATTCTACTCCTGTCACAGGGACACAACATAAGAGTGATCCCCAGGCAAAACTGTGGTGGGGGAGACTGGCTGTCATACCAGTGATTTCCTTTCCTAGGTCCAAAGGTGCCTTATGAAAACTCACTTCAAAATCAGAACCTCTATTTACATTTCCTGTTTTATTTTTCTTCTGTTTCAGGTGTACCAGTCATGAAACGAATCCTTCTGTTTTTTATCCTGGCTGCTGCCGTTATGTATGGCATACTTCATGGAAATTTGTGGAGGAATAACCTCTACTGGTACGAGGATGTTTCTTTCACTTGTAGTGCTCCAACTCTCCTGTCTGTGTGATGTCTGTGGCCCCTAGTCACCGTGTAATGAGTATGTTTGCTAGGATTGATTACTGCTGTGGGGTTTGTTTTGCACTGTGAGGAATGAATGAGATTGTGCTGTCCTGCAATCCTTCCCCGCTTCTCTCGTGCAAGTTTTAAACTCAGAAGCCAATTTGAGTTGGTTGTGTTGAGAAGTTGGGATCTCAAAGATAGGAGGTTCCTCTGAATTTCCTGAAAACAGGAGTCTGGATGAGGAGAGGGATTTTATCTGTGTAACTCCTGTGTCCTGTCCTGTGTCTGATACTCAGCTTGGGACAGACCTGTCTCATGCATGGGAGTATCTGCAGGTGGAACTGGCACCTTCCGAAATGCTGGAACTCATTGAGGCAAATTGCTGGGAGGTGAGACCTGGCTGTCTCCAGTGCCTGCAGGATAGGCTATTTGGGACCTAAAAATTCAGGGTGCTTAGTTAGCTAAGCTCTAAAGCTGAGAATTAATTTTGCAGACCTTTGCAAAGCAGGGCTGACTGTGTGTTTGCATTGTGAAGGTGATACTGATAGCTTTTAAAAGGAGTGATTGATTTGCCTCTATTTGTCTCATATGACTGATATGAAAGGCTGTCCATGTTGGCTACAGTTCATAGCAAAACTCAGTGTTACTGTGTTTCCTTCTTGCAGGATTAGCTTTTATGGACAGACTTCTTCTGTGAGGGGTCCTTCTCCCTATGAGGCTACTGGAATTACTCAGTAAGTTTAGCAGTTGAGCACTTTATATATATATTTGTGTGTGTGTTGTGGTTGGTTTTTGGGCAGGGCGAAAGGATTGAAACTAAAATCCATACCCATTACCCGAGGCTCCCTACTCAACTGGTCACTGTGCAGCCGTGTGCACTGACCATTTCTGTTACGTGCACAGCTGTAACGTGTTTAGCAGGAATTAATTTGTCCCTGTCACGTGTCCAGTGTTGGGCTAATATTACAGCTGCTTACAGTGGCTGTCTGTAAAAAGCAATGATCTGTTGGAAGGGCATCTGTTGCCAGTCTCCAAAGGTCTGCACCTCCGAGGTGCAGCCTGAATAAAATGAGCGAGACTGCAAGGACAAAGTTTGTGCTTAAAACTGAATAAATCAGAGGTGCGTTCCACTTGCATGCGATGCGCAAATGCTTGTATAAGCAGATGTTACTCCAGTAAACTCCTGCAATTAGGTTTGTGGGAGTAATGAGCATCTATGCTAAAATTTCGTGCAGGCCTCCGTTCTCTCTGAAGCAGTCCTGTTTGTGAGGCTGTTGCTAGAAAACAATTAGCTGGCCGGCTGATACGTTTCCCAGGCTGCTTTCTTGGTGTCAATATTCACATGACAAGTTGAGGTTACAAAATCAATTAACCCTAATGGCCTGTTTGGCTTGTGACTCTAATGCGGTGGTTTCATCCTCCTGCTCTTAATACGGCCCAGATGCAAGCCTTGCTCAAACTGAACTTTACCCTCCCTCCCAGGCTCCGTGTTTGTTCTTAAATAAGCTAAAGCGCTAAGGCGGGAATGTGCTTAGAAGCCTAAGTCTTAGCCCTCTGGTCTGGTTATGAGAGGAGTGCCTTCGCCCCAAAGCAATCTTGCTTCCTTCAAGGGTGCTGTGGGGTGCTCTCCACTCCCCGCTCTGGAGAGCACCCTGTTTCATCGTGGAGGAGCCCGGACCCGTGTCTGGTAGGGCTGCATGGAGGGCTGCAGGCCGATTACTGCAAGGCTTCATCTGCCTTGGTAGCTTCACAGTGAGGAAAATCACAACCCCCTTGGAGCAGCGCTGTGACATTGAAAGCCTTGCTAGTAAGAAGAGTCGAGCTGCGACTAGGACAGTCTGTCTTCACAATACAAAGGCAATCATAACAATTTGTCGGGGTGGTAACTCAGTAGCCAGCTGGCTAATATTGTTTGTCCAAGTTCCCCCAGCTTGTTGATGCCCCGTGTTTCTGTTCTTGCCATTTCTTTGAAATCCTTCTCTTGCAGACTGCCGCCCACAGCTGTGCAAAGAAAGAACGAACTAGACACTTGTCTCCTGAAACCAGCTTTTGAATCTTTGCTGGGGTGAGTCCTGTGTGAGAAGGTGGGAAGGAGGGAAAGGTTGTGTCAGTTTAAGGAGAATATTGAGTGTTTACATGTCCTGGACTATTTCACACTTGGATTCCCTTCAGGAAGCACAGGTCTTAGGCGCGGGTTCACTGCTGCTTTTCTTGATTCTGGCAACACAAACTGTTCAGCTTGCCATTCTTCCACACCTGGGAAATACAGCTAGCTTAACGTGCTACGTACACAGTGAATAACAAATATTTTGTCTGCAGATATGGTAACTAGTAACACTGAAACTATTTTCTTGGTTAAAATACAAATCCTAATCCTCCACCCTTCCTTTTCTTGTAAAAGAAGTCTTAATGACAATGACTCCGACTCAGTCATTTTGTGATTGAGCTTGGAATTACAAGCTTAAGATGTTTTGATAGCTAAGCATTTCTGTAGCAGCCAGAGACAAGAGAAGTTCTGAAAGTCTTTTCAGTTTGTCTGAAAAGGAGCATTATATATGTCCAAATACACCCAGGTTTTAATGAAGTAAGATTTCTCCCCTTTCTCCTTCTTAATGAATCAACATTTGACATTGTCCATGGTTTGGTTTTTTGAAAGCACTGTTGAATTATGTGTTTTGCTTGTCCTCTGCTTTAAGATATTTGTAGAAAGCAACCTTCTTAAAGAAGCAGGAAGCTGGAAAAAAATAAGAGCTTCCACACAAAATATAGAAGACGCTTGGGCACAGATGTGCCTCGAAGATGTGTGTGGGGAAATGCTGGGAGTTTTCCGTATTAGAAGCATATGTATTAGATGAGAGAGATCAAGGGAGTGCGGCAGGAACGGAAGCGGGCAGGCTCTGTTGTGGGCTTTGTATTTTATCTGAGCAAACACTGAGAGTGGCCTTGAGGAAAGCTTGGGGAGACGTTTAGACCACGTCTTGGCTAAAGGAGGCCTCAATTTTAAGCAAAGGCACCATTTCTTCTGTGCTTACCCCTGCAAGAGAGCAAGACTTTGGTTCACTCTTGTTACTATTTCAACAAATGCACAAGGATCTCTTCTGGTCTCTCCTTCTCCCAGTGGTGCTCTGTTGCCTTCACCTCCAGGTTTTGGTTAGCTGCTTAGCTCACAGGGGTGACACCAGCCCTTTTGCTCACAAAAGGGGCCCACACTGGCTCCTTGTCAGGCATAGCAGGGTAGTCCTGCTCCTGTGCAAGGGAGCAGGAAAGGTCTTGGAGATGAGCAGCAAGGAGAAGGTAGGTGCAGAGCCAGGTCTGAGTGTGTCTCATGCCTATTAGCATGAGGGGGTAGTTTGTGTGAGCTGAAGAGCTGGTCTGCCCACTTTGGTAACAACCTGGGGCGGCTGAAAGGATTTCTTGCCTGGCAGAATTATTTATTGGAAAGGAAACAGAGCTAGAATTAAGAATCCTTTTGCAGTGCATTAATTATTTACTATGGTTAAGCCTACCAGCTGCCTCTCGACAGCAAGGCACGCTATTAAATTTAATAAGGATGTTTAGTGTGGTGTCTCAGGAAGTTAGGAGATCTCACTTTGTTAACCTAGAGCCCTGTTCTTGATTCTCTTCTGCTGTTGGTATCTTCTAACTATGTGGAGCTGAATGAGTGAGACATTTGATTTGTGAAACCGGGAGAGTGAAGTTGTTTCTTTTGCATCTCTCAGTATTCTTAATGCAGCAACAAGTCACGTACTGGCTGTGTGCGTGTTTATGGTCAACACTTGGCCTTCTCCTTGTGACTGCACACTTGTGTGTCAGCGTTTTAGTACAAGGCACAGTTTGCAGGATCGGTGCAGTCAGCTGCCTCAGTGAGTGTCTGTGGCCTTAAGTATGAGGTGAAGCCAAGGGCACAGTAGTGCGTGACGGGACAAGGTCTGCCCCAGCTCATTCGGCTTCACTTGGCAGATAGACAGACTCCCTTCCCCAGCGTGAAATAACCCTTGGCCATGGTCACTGCCTTTGCAAGGAACAAGTGGCTTGTGCTATCGTGACACATTGGAAGTGTGATGTGTTGGAGTGTCAGTTTGCAAGAGGAATGCCCTTTGGAGGCATTACCCCCATGGTAAACCTCCATGACCTCCTGGCTTGGATCAGGAACAGTGCAGCCAGCAGGGCCAGGGAAGGGATTGTCCCCGTGTGCTCAGCGCTGGTGAGGCAGCACCTCAAATCCTGTGCTCGATTTTGGGCCCTTCATTGCAAGAAGGACATGGAGGTGCTGAAGTGTGTCCAAGGAAGGGCAACGAAGCTGGAGAAGGGGCTGGAGCACAGAGCTTACAAGGAGTAGCTGAGGGAGCCGGGGTTATTTAGTGTGGAGTGGAGGAGGCTCAAGGGAGACCTCTGCAACTCTACAACTCTCTCTACACTCTCTCACGCTCTCTACAACTAACTGAAAAGAGGTTGCAGTGAAGTGGGCATCAGTGTCTCCTCCAGAATAACTACTGACAAGACAAGAAGAAATCACAGAATCACAGAAATGGCCTCACATTGTGCTAGGGGAGATTCAGGTTAGACATTAGGAAGAATTTCTGCACAGAAACAGTGGTAAAGCACTGGAACAGGCTGCCCAGGGAGGTGGTGGAGTCCCCGTCCCTGGTAGTGTTCAAGAAACGGTAGATGAGGCCCTTAGGGACATGGTTTAGCAGGCACGATGGCCATGGGTGGGACTTGATCTTGAAGGTCATTTCCAGCCATAATGGTTCCAGGATGCCTATGGGACACGCACAGAGTGGTGCATGTGGGCTGGATTTCTTTCGAGACAAAGCTAAGCCAGAAGGTGCATGGCAAGTGTGCCCGATGTATTGTAGGATGTTTAGTCCATGGGACCATGCCTAGTCAGTCCCGAGTAAATGCCAGCCGTGTGTGTAAGGTGGACTTGGCACCCTTGTGTTGTTTTGCTATATGGATCTGCTCCTCTCGCCCCAACCTGCTTACTGATGCTAACTTCACTCACTACCTAGATTTTAAAATATTATAATGTTACATTTATCATGTAATAATATAATATAATATTATAAATATATTTATATTTGTCATGTGGATTTTTAAAACTTCTTTTTCCCCTTTGTTAGCGTCGACAAAATATACCCATTCCTGTGTGCTAATGATTTTATCAAAGTGGCAGAGTTCCACGGAAGTGAGAAGTTTGAGCTACCTTATGGAATAAAGAGAGCAGGTTGGTATTCTGCATGTACCTGTATTTAAAGCGTAAATACATAACTTAGCAGTTAGGTCATCTGAATCCCTAGGCCTGGTATCGTCTGTTCCCTAATGCCCGACCTTGAGGGAGATCTTCCAGCGACATGATGGTTTTATTTAGTCCAGTGCAGGGGGGTTGGACCAGATGACCTCTAGAGCTCCCTTCCAACCTTAAGCATTCTATGATTCTATGATTTGATCTGGATCCTGTTTTTAACAAACCAAATGCTGCTTTGAGCAGAGAAGGCAGGAGACTGGGTGAGTGGAGTTTAAATTCAGCGTGCGTGCACCTGTGCTGAGTCCTGAAGACCTTTGGCCAGCGCTCTGCTCCGCGGCGCGTTGGCTGTGTCAGTGCCCTGGGGTTCTCCCGGTGCCAGGCTGGCTCCGTTGGTCGGGGAGGTGTCAGTGAGGCTGCAGAGCAGAGTGCCGCCGTCCCGCCGCACGACTGCACTGTGCCGAGGCCTTGCCTGGCACTGACTGCTGCTGGCCTTGCTTGGGCGCCATTTAGCCCGGGGCAGAGACTCTGAGAGATTCGGCTGCGCTTTCGAGAAAGCTTGTAAAGTCTGAGTGACTTCAGTTTTTAACCCTGAGCCGCGCACCATTTTACTGCCCTTGCAAATCTGGGCGCTGTCCTCTTGCCATGCGCTCCATTTGTGTGTTGGGGATGGTGCGTTTTCCTGCCTCTCTGGGGTTGCAAACAGGAAAACCACATTTGAGAGGGAGTCACTCAAGTCCTGTTGCAATGAGAGCTGCAGAAGTGTCAAAACAGGCACCGAGGGAGAAGGGCTGAGAAGATGCGTCGGTCCCGCTTTGCAGCTAGTGCAGGCTTCTTGGGTGGATTACCTCAAGCCAGGTGACGTGGTTCCCGTGCCCGGGCTGCGCTGCCCCTGTTCCCTGAGAGAGGCTGCACCACGGTTGCGTCTCTTCCAGCTGAAGGCAAGCAAAAGGCAAAATCAAAACCCATTAGGGCATGAGTCTTGGAAAGCCCTCAGACTTCTCAGGAGCTTTTAGGTAGAAATCCCATTGTTTTTGCCCACAAGGGAATATGAGGGTGGCAAACGCTCCCTGGAAAGGAGCCATGAGAAACCTGGATTCCTTTGACATCTTTGATTCATGCACGGCCCTAAATTACAAGTTAAGTTGTTTAAGCACAGTGTGTAAAAACAATAGTTACTAAAAATGCTGTAGTCAGGGTGGCAGACTTATTTTTAAACTGGGAACCACAGAGTATTTCATTAAAATCTTCTCTCTCCTCTTTGCTTTCCAGAGCAATTCTTTCGTTTAGCCCTTTCAAGACTGCAAAATTGTGGCCTGAGCAATGAAGACAGGTGAGATGGTTTGCTTGCTGCTGTTCTTGTTCCTGCTTTTTCATGCTCAGTACTTACCTGAAAAACAGCATCAGTGATGTTATCCTGGAGTTTCACAAGTTGAGAATTTGACCTATGGTGTAAAGCAACGTGCCACTGATTACAAGTTTTGAAGTAGTTTGCTTTTAAGCATATGTAGCACCAGCATACAAAAATAATCTTTCTGTGAGGTAACTTAAACTTAATTTTTTTTTTCTAAGTGCCCCAAGAATTTGCTAATAACCACAGTGCCATCCTCCTTTAATGCCAATTTATACTCAAGGGCAATGAAACCACCCCTGAAAGTGTCTAAGGTATCCTCCTTCAAAGCCATTATTTGTGTAAACCAGCTTGCATTAACTGTCTGTGCAGAAAGCATCTGAAGTGAGCAGAACGGAGCACGCCCTAGATAACTCGCTTTCCATTTATTGCGTTGTCCTGTTTAAATCTCTTGGATAGAAGCCACTTCTTTCAGGCTTTTGATGTATTTATTTTTGTAGGTAGGGCAGTAAGGTTGGCAAATATACTAAGATGATGTGTTTACCAAGTGATGCAAATGGCTTGTTAGATTTGCAGCTCATGGACTGAGAACTTACCATATATCATGTTAATAGGCAGAATACCTAAGAGCTGGATGTAAATAATGATGAAGCTGGCTGTGCTTGGCTGTTTTAATCAAGGAGATCAAACAGAACATTATGCCTTGGGTCAAATGCAAGGTTCACATTTTAATTAGACTTAGTTGGAATATGAACAAAATAATAGGACTTATCTTGTTTTTAATATGTAGCTTTCCTGTCCAACGCAAGTGTTTTTTGGGGGGGAGAGGGAGTAGGAGGGTAGTCACTATTTTCTTCACCTCCTCTGCACCTTCCTTTCCCAGTGTTTAGTGTCTTATTCTGATAAGTTCACTTTTATTAAGCTAAAAAAAACCCCAAAAAACAGCAAGGAACTACTCTTTGTCCGGACTGTGAAAATCAGCAAGTTTGGACAGAAGTGGCCTACAAAGACCAGGCTAGTCTGGAATTAGAAGAAAGAGATTGCCAAGTGTGCTAGAAATTCACTGACATCATAAGTTCACTGCTATCAATTTGATTGCAAAGTGAATAACCTTGTAGTACAACATAAAATCTTTTAAATAATTCCATAGATCAAAAGTAAGGTGATTGTTACTTACCCTTTGAAAGTAGATTCTCCATTCAAGACACAGATATGTTTAGTGATTCTGAGAGAACTACTACTTTTTAAAGAAAGTAATATACCTTAGTAGTACAAAAGCAAAATGAGTACTCCTAATATTTAGTTAAAAGCAGTAGTTTAAATGAATCAAATGTACAATGACTTCATAAGATATATTCTTCCTAATCCATGATTAGACTTCTACAGTGCTGATAGGGCATGAATCGCTGCAGTAAGGAAGAACTTTTCTAACTGAAATACAGTGATTTAACAATATGAAGCACTTGGGGAAATAATCCTAGCAAAATTCTCCTGTAATTCTGTTGTTCTGTTATTAGGCAGTTCTGTATTGCAACCTAATCTTGCTGGCAGAATAGAAATATAAATTGAATTTTCCTGTAAACTTATTATTAAGTGTGTCTGTAGAGGGGAAACTGCTTTGAAGTATTTTCACGAATGTCAAATATATATGCATGAACTGGATTTGTTTGCAACATCCATAAAGCTACACAGCAAACTACAAAGGATTTTTTTTTTTTCAAAAATGGTGCAAGTTTCCAAGGTAAGATAGGATTCTTACTGGGTGAAAATACAGCTTTGGAAACCTTCCCAGAGTGAATTGTGTCACTGATGCAGTGGAATTGCTTGCAGGAGAAGGCTTTTCCTGTGTAGGGGAGTAGATCCATCAAACAGCCATTGAACTCCCAGTCCCTCTATTTCCTCGTGCGTATTTGACAGAAGCTCTTAGGACTCTGAGATTATCAGCAGTAAGTTCCCCCAGATGCATTTACACAATGGTGAGTCAACAAGATGTGACCTCTGCATCCTTCTTTTACCAAATAACCGCAAAGAAAATAATTTGCATTCCTCAGGAGGCTACTGGAGAATGGGAGTGTTGAAAGAGTTGAAGTCCAGATCTTCCCCCCAACACTCCCCTCCCAGAAACAGTATTTCAGTGGAATGTGGGAGGTGTGAGCTTTTTGACCTTCAAAGCTACGTTTCCACTTAACAATATCTTTCTTTTATATGAGCAGGAAAGTGTTTCTTTTGGTATTTCACCATAAACACAATAAGCAAAATGATGTTTGGCCTTTTAATTAAGAGGCTCTTTCACGCGGTTTGACCTAGGGCAAAGGTTTGAGGGAGTGACTAAGGGATTACATTTAGATTTCAAGATATATTTAGGATATATGCAGATCCTCATTTAAATTGCCTGGTGGCAGCAGAGTTATCACATAGTTCCTATGAATGCTTCTTCCCTTATTATAGCAGGAGTTTCAATTTTTTTCCCCTTCTTTAATATTGCGCTGGTAAGCTGGACCTTCTCTCTGTTGTAGTTCACTTATAGCAAATTTTGCTTAAAGTCTCTGAGTTTATTTCTCTCCCTACGAAAAAGGGAATTTCTCTCCCTCCCTATTTCTCTTCCTCCCTTGATTTGAAGAAGGGGTGAGGGTTTTTTGTTTTTAGAATAAGGAAATATTGTGAGAAAGTAAACTTGAAGAAGTGGGGCTGGCAAAATACTCTGAGAATAAGAGTCTCCTGAAAACTGGTGTGTTTTATTTCTGTGAGCTACCATAAATACGTGTCAGTTTAACTTAAATATCTTTTAAATGAAGTCCTGACTTGCTACATATCCTTTATCTCCACTTCATACCTAGGTTTCCTTGAGATTATGGTCTGGTTTTTGGTGTGGTTACACCTAGCCCACAAGTGTAAATGAAATGTTATCCATTTCTAGCATGAACAGTTTCCCTTGCTGCTTATCTTCATCGGCAGGACCTCTGCTATTGCAGACTTAGGCTCAACTACTGTAACTAGAGGCAGCTGAGGCTGGGTGCGTGGCCGGGGAGAGGAGTAATTCAGAAATAGCACATTAATGTGAGATTTCCTGTTTGAGTTGGCATTATCTGACTTCCTGAGCTCGACAGAGATTAAAAGGTGGTCTTTCTACTTTGTTTGACTATGTTCAACGTCAAGTATATTTGATCTGCTTGTCAACTTTGATACTGTTTCAAAAGATCACATACCGATCTTAGATGCTTTATTGGTTATTTGAAGGCAGTTGACAATAGCAAGCGAGTTAAAAACTGCTAAGGGGGCTGGAACTTAAAAGCTTTGTCAAGCGTTTCATTGTATTTCTCTACAAGTAGTATTAGTCAACTGTTTAAGCCATGAACAAGTCTTGACTGTATCAGTCAATAAGGAGAGAGAGCATAATAAAGAGACATCCCAGCTCTTTGGAAATCACTGGCGGCTGTTAGAAGAGTAGGAGGAAGGCACTTCTCCCCATTTAGTATAGGTTCTGGCGTTCTTTATTACTTCGTCTCTTGCTCCCTTATGGTAAGAAATAGCGTGGAGCCCTTTTCTTGTTTGAAGAGCCCTGTGAGTGGGATGTTGGGGAAGATTCGTGCTCAGTAAGCTGCAAATGTGCCTGGACAGATCACCAACATTTTTCCTTGTCCAGTGTTCCCTCTGCAACCAAGCCAGTGAACAGCTTTTGCTCTAAATTTAAAAGACACATTTTATAACCAAAATGCTTGCACTAGAAAGGAAGAGTTTGCAGTCTTTCATTTCGGATGTAAAACTTCCCTGAAGAGGCAAAACTCTGGAGTGAGCACAGCAGGAAGCCTGTTTTCTTTCTTTGCAAAAGCAAGACACATGTTTTACTAGCTTGTTTTCAAATAAAGCTGTATAGAGTGAAGGAGACAACTAGAAGACGTGGGAGAGCTCATTGGGGGATTTTAACATTAGAATTTCATTGCATACGTTTGGCATTTTCATTTACAGAGTACTCCCATGTGCATTTTAATTCTGTATATGTTCTAAATATATTTTCTACATTCAAAAGGATTAGTTATTTTGATTGGATGTATTATAAGATGTAATTTATAGCTTCCTGTAAGTGCTTTAGATCCTTAGTAACGCTATCTAATTTATATCGTGTCATGTGAGAATGCAGCTGTTTACCCAGCATATCCCTCTGGTTATTTCCCAATAACGTGCACTTCCTTCATAGTGACACAATTAAATATGTTTTTATGGTTCAGTCAAATCAACTAAATGCCCATAATGTCAATGTGTCAACACTGGTATTAATGATCTAAGTGAAATGTTGGGTTTTGAAGTTCTGCTTGTTCTACCTACAGTGTTGCCTGTCGAAGGTGTATTGTGGTTGGTAATGGAGGAGTACTTCGAAATAAGACATTAGGAGAGAAAATTGACTCATACGATGTAATAATAAGGTAATCACATATCTCCTTTTCATTTTTGTACGTGTGGAGAGTGGCGTTTGTTTTCAGACGGTTCAGTTATTAATATACATGAAAACAGATGAAAATTCCTAGAAGATTGTTTTATTATTTCTTTAATCTTTCATGGGCTCATTTAAAAATAATGTAGAAAAAAATCAGTGTTATTGCATAGACTGATACGGGGGAGAAGTGAACCCTGGGTGGTGTGCAACCTGCTTAGCCTACAGATACGCACCTGCAAGGTGATGTTATCAGAGATGAGCCTGAACATGTGATAGCCTCCAGTCCTTTCTGCCCCTTGATCCCAGATGAGTTTCCTGTGTAATAAGAAAACACATGCTTCCTCTTCTGCATAAACTGAGATGGCAAGTGATTAAACAGCCTCCTGCCTGCAGGTATCCTGCCAGGTAGCATACCTGGCACCCTAAGCTCTCCTTTCTTTAGAACTCCTCTGCTGCCGCTTCAGTTTTTCCATTTCTAGATTGTGTCTACCTTATTTTTCTTGCTTTGCCATCAGTTGTCGTGCTGTTTCATAATACCATTTCAGTATTCAAACAAAAGTATAAAAAGCTGTATCCAAAACCTAGAATTTGACATGTTTTTAAATACCTGCTGATAAGCTGAAGTGGAATTTCTTCAGTTGTAGCTCTTATAAACTTGAAACTACATGAAGAGATTCACGTAAAATCTTCCTCTTTAGAAAACTTCAGGTGCATGGCAGCTTTATGCTTTCAAAAAAAAGGGAGGGGGAGGGGGAGTGTAAAAAACATCACACTACTTTTCCGCAGAGTGAAATAATGCAAACAAGCTCTTTGTATTATTATTATTATTACTATTAATTATATTATATATATATTATTATATATATTATATTATATATATTATTATTATATTAATAATAATAATAATAATAATTTGGATTTAACATTTGAATTCAAAATCTTACTTATTCTTCATGAAATGGAAATCCTTGCATAGATTAGTGTCATGCATTTAACTACAATTAGCTATAACTTAAAATTTTTTCATAAATATAGTCCACATTTTTTATATATATACATACATTTTTGCATGTGTATAGATATATATCCACAGAAGCATGTGTGTACACATGTAGGCACACACACACTTGTATCAGGCAAACAGTCACAATTTCTGCCCCACGTATACTGTGAAGATTATTAAACCATTCGTGCGTTGCCTCCTGAATGGTTTGGATCATCCGGAGGCTTGAGCAGAACAATCCGTAATTCTCCAAGGCAGATGCTCTTCAGCCTTCTGCGGTTTCAGCATTAGAGCCCCAGCCAGAAGGCTGCCTGCGTGAGCGATACGGGATAAGCCATCATGTAATTGTATTCCAAACCATCTTGGCCGGTTTCCCAAATGTGTTTGACGCTTCTGGGTCGGTAGGCGAGTGCAGGAAGCATCTCCTAACTACTCCCTACTGTGTAAGGCGATAAGCGCTGTGCCCCAAACCCCCATGTACCTGCGCGTGCTGTCGGCCTTCCAGAGCTCTGCATGGCGAGAACGGGTGTGTGGTACAGTCACTGCCATCTCTGTGTCTGTGTGTCTCTGCAGAATGAATAACGGTCCTGTTATAGGGTACGAAGAGGATGTCGGGAGGAGGACCACTTTCCGCCTTTCTTATCCGGAATCCATCTTCTCGGATCCAGTCCACTATGACCCTAATACGACTGTTGTTCTCATTGTCTTCAAAACACGAGATTTAAAGTGGCTTTGGGAGATATTAAGTGGTCAGAAAATAGTGAGTTTAATTATTTATGCACTTTGGCTTGTCTTGCCACGTATGCCTTGCATGTAATATATCTGTTCAGCATTTAACCTTAGTTACCCCAGCTGGGAGGAGTAGCAGATTTCCCAATCGGTCTGTTCAGTTTCCCTTTCCTATCATACACTTCTATGTTCTTTCTTGCCCCACTGTTTCAGTTCTTTACCCCAAAACAGTTTTTCTCCTGGAAATACATATATATATATATTTTATTTTTCCCTAGCACTGTTTCATATTCTGGTGCACATGCTCTAGCCCTTCCACTTGGTGGAATCATAGAATAACATTGGAAGGTTTTTTTTTCTGGAGGTTGTTAGCCCTACTCCAGACTCAAAAGAGACCCGACTTCAAAACCAGACAGGGTTGCTGAGGGCCTCCTCTGGGCAAATTTGCATATCACCAGGGATATTTTCACAGCCTCTCTGAGGAGGGACATGTTTCACTGTGCACCGCTCTCATGGGGTAGAACTTCTTACCTTCTCACCGCGCACCTCTAAGAACCTGTCTCAGCCTCTTCTGTAGTTAACTGAAGACAGGTTGAACAAGCGCAGCCTCTTCAGCCCCATCTTGCAGACCATGTGCCCCAGCCCCCAGGGCGTTTTAGTGGCCCTTTGCTCAACTGACCCCAGTTTGAGAGTATCTCTTGTACTGGGGAACCTAAACCCGTACTTGTGAGACCCAGTTGGACAAAGTACTTAAGCAATGTTCTCATCTCTCTACCTGCTTGCTATGCTCTTGCTAATGTGGCCAACCATGCAATTAGTTCTCACTGCCTTGAGGGCACACTGCTGGTGCACATTGTCCATTGAGGCCTGTACGTTTATGTGGAGTTAGTCTACTGAGGAACACAGTTTGGTATTTATTGAGCTTCAGGAGGTTCAGCTTTCCTTTTACTCCTCAACTTCCTGTTCCTGGGTTTCACTTTGGTTTAGATCTAGAAAAACCACAAAATCAAAATAACTTATAAAATTTGAAAATGTGTGTTTGCTTGACTGTTGCAGAGTGCTAAAGGCTTTTGGAAGAAACCAGCTTTGAACATGATATACAAATCTAGTCAAATCAGGATACTTGATCCCAGCATCACCAGAAAAACTGCATATGAATGGCTTCACTTCCCAACAAGGTTTCCCAAGAAGGAGGTGGGCTTTTCTTTCTTATCATTAACCTTTTAATTATCTGCCACCAAAAGTGTAGTCAGAAGTCATTATATTTCCATTTTAATGGACTGTGTTAGGACATCTTTTAGGTTCATGCTGCATGAGTTTGGTTTGAGGTGATGCTTAGAAAAGCTAACAAAAAAAAAAATACTCCAGAAAGGAAGTGGGGTGTAGCCTTATGTGCCCAAAATCTCTCTTTATGGGTTCTATGATCAATATTAAATAAGACAATGTTGGTAGGCTGAAATAATCCCTTTTACAAAATTTGAAACAGAATTGAACAGACTCTGGAGCATAGCAGATCTGAAGAGCCTCTGTGGGTATTAAGAAATCTCGAATTATTAAATATAGTTTAAAAAACAGCAAAGAAAAAACTCTGAAAGCCTGGAATTTTCACCCTGCTGCATTTTCACCCTGCTGTGGTGTGGGGTTAATGGGGACCATGCAGGATACTCCTGCCTTGCCATGGTGATGTGTCTAACATCATTCTTATGCTTGCTGACTTGATGCCAAGCATTGTAATGCACTGATCAACTATTTGGACACAGGAATGCATTTCTGCTGTTAGTTTCTGACTAAAGGGTGTTTCTGATGAAAGGTAAGACTTCAAGGTGGAGACCTCCTCTGTGTAGTCCAGACCTGGCCATGCACCATTTAGTATAAATGCTTGTACAGATACAGTTGTGTTCCTTATCCTGTTCATCAGGATTAACTGACTGACAAGCATGGAAACTTCTGACAAAACTCTCGCTGTGAAGTGTCTACTGCAACCTTTTTTCTGGCTTAATCTTTCTAATATTTGTGGGAGTTGTTTTGTTTTTTTTTCTGAGGTGTTTCTTGGTGTGCGGATTTTTTTTTCCTTCTTCATTTTGGGACCACTAGTGCCTTTGTCTCACTTACTGGCTCTCGAACTGGATTTCCCAATTCAGCTGCATGCTTGCAAAGACTCTGTGGTACTTCAGCTCTTCAAGAGAGGGTGGGGAAAACTCAGCCCCAAGAGTAGTTGGGAGCCTAATGATCTGCCAAAGGGCGACCCGAATGCCCAAGGTTTTCATGATTCCTGAGGCCCCAGACCCTTGTGCCTTTCTGTGTGTGTGTATTTTCCTTCTTCAATGAGTAGGAGGTGAAATCAAATCCGTGGTGAGGAAGCCAGGCAGATGCGCAATGTCCCGGTGACGATGCGGAGGCGCAGGCAGCTCGAGCTCCAAGCTCCGTGGGTCACGTCTGTGCTCCTTTCTCCTCTCCTGCTCACCGAGTGCCCCTGTCCAGAGCCGGAGCAGAGTGTTACAGAGCTCTGAGCATCTTTGCACACCCACCATGTCCCATTTGCCCTATCCTAGGGTTTATGTGGACAAAGCAGCATGCTTTAAGCATGACCATTTCTTTTAAAAGTACTCTTGCCTTCTTAAAAATATGTACTTTTGAGGTGAACCGAATGCCTCTGAAAGCTAAAGTTGGACAGAGCTCTTTGCAACCTGTGATTTTACTGATTGCACTGATTTACCGGATTGCACTGATCCTGACATGTAGCATTCCTGTAGTAATTTTTAATGTAGTAATTACAGCAATGTCTATCTAGTACAGACATTGTGACAGGTGCATGACTAAGTATATAATGTTGGTCCTCAGAGGCAGAAAGTTATCTTACTAATCTGCAAAGCCCTTGGACAACTGTGTACATTTTACATCGGTGCTTTTTGAGTACTCTGGAGATGTAAAAATGTCAAAAAAGGAAACAAAAAATCCACCTAAAAACTGACAGATGATTCTGTGGTTTAATTAAGCTTACAGAGCTGTTAATAACTTTTTCCTTTCTTGAGTGATTTTTGGTTTGCCATATGGTATAAAGAGATGCCTTTTTGCATCATCAAGCTCATCTTCCTGCATATGCAGAATTGTCCAGTACTGTTCTGCCGTGTCTGTTTTCAGAAGCAAGTGAACTAGGCACTTGAGTAAAAAATCCCCCAAAAGCACGTGATTTTTTGCATAGTTTTGAGGCTTAACTCCAAATACTAGAAATGTCTGGCTTCTTTGATCTCTGATAAAATGATTATTTTAGCAATGAAGGGTGTATGTGTCTGGAAAATGTGTCCATTTCTGGGAATTTTTTTTTCCCTCAATTTAATCAGTTGGTCTAATGAAAGAGATCATCTCTTCTTACAAACTTCACCTCATTTTAGCTGCTGTTAAAACAACCATGTGTTTGATCACTTGGTAGGACAGATGATTACAGTTGTTTGCTCTTACAAGAAATACTGATTTTTCACTTAGATGCTCTCAGTTTTGCACATTTAAAATGGTTTATGACCTTCTCTTGATATCTTATTTTGCATTTACTTCTGAACTAACTTATTATATGGAAAAATAAGTACTTTTATCTGCAATTTCATTTTTTCTAGTGAAAATAGTGGGGGAAAGTTTATTCTTCTGGAATTTCCCTGCTCTGAAAAAGTCCAAATATAGGCAAGCTAGCAGCAGTACACTAATGGCTTTCAGTCTGGTTTCATAAAGAAATGAGACGTGTCACGTTGTTCAGTTCGTCTGTCTCCATCACCTAGAAACGGCTGAACCTATCTGCTAATTCAGCCAGGTCTGACACAGGAGGAACGGTCTCCAATGTACTAAGTCTGATTGAAGTTTCGTGGAGGGAGGCCGCTAAGCAGAGTGGAGACCTAAGCTGAGGGAAAGTTTTGAGTAGGGGCTCAACAATTATTAAAAAGACAGACCCAGGGGAGGCCGACACTGCAGGTGCCCTGGTTGTGGAGAAGCCACAGGCAGTGTTTAACTCCCTACGATCCCCGCGGGATGCAGCCGTGCGTCCCAGGGGAGCTAGGCTGCACGAGCGCCCCTGCCCCTGTTCTTGGGTTTGCTGTCCCTGCCACGTTGGCAGTTACTTATGTGTGTGTGTGTGCGTGGTTGTGCTTTCCTCACAGAAACCCAAGCATCCGACGACGGGTCTGATCGCCATCACGCTCGCGTTTCACATCTGCCATGAGGTTCACCTGGCGGGCTTCAAGTATGACTTCACCGACAGAAACAGCTCTTTGCACTACTATGGCAATGAGACCATGTCTCAGATGATGCAGGTAACGGGTGTTTGTTCATGTGGAGGGGACTGCTTAGGGAAATAGAGCTGTTAGCTGTAAGGCAATGCATTTAGAAGGAAAAATGTGGACTACAGGTTAGAAAGCTCTGTGGTCTTCTGGGGTCTGCTGCTCATGTGTTAATATTGCTTGAGTTTCTTCTTTTTATTTTTAAAAAATGTGGTCAGAGAGGCCACTGAGTTGATGTGACCCTTAAGTGCTACACCTTATTCTCTAGCATCTACATTACTTTTGTCCTTTCTATCTATTCTTTGAGGATGGTTTTAGAGACAGAGGAAAAACAGGTTCCAGGAGGAAGAAGCCACAGCTCAAGTGGGGATGGAGCAGCAGCAGGTCTTCACCTCACCCTGGGCAAAGGGCTCCTGCTTCCCTGCAGTTTTTTTCTCTGCTCTTGCCTCCAGTTCTGTACTCCTAGCATCTCCCTCTGGGCCTTTTACGTCAGTGTGAGCACAGTTTTCTCTTCCATGTGCTGAGAGCTTCAGTGCAGTGTGTTGGGTCCTTATGAGGCTGTTTTCTTTCTCCTGCCTTTCCCGTGGAGGATAGAAAGGTGCAATGTCCATAGGAGCCCCTCATGTGTTGCTGATGAATCCCTAATGTTATCTGCTCCCAGAGAGCTTTCCTCTGACACTGAACCTCAGCTCTGCACATTGAGGTTCCTCCCGGCAGGCGCTTTTGTGCAGTCTATCCAAAGCTTCACTAAGGTTGATACTAGACATCTGTTATATCTTCCTAAAAGGCATAAAATCTTAAAACTTAATCTACCCCCCCAAAGGTAATAAACTAATTAGTATTATTGTGTCTTGTAAATTGTTTCTAGTGTTTTAGGCAGTATTTGTATTGCATTCATTTTAATTTGCTGTATTCTGTGTATAAAGATTTTCAGCAAGCTCACTTGAGGCAGGACCTTTTACATGGGCTTTTGGTGGACACGTTCTTTGTGTCTTGGGGGAAATCCATTTACTTCAGTGGTCTCTTGTATCTAGGATCTTATATGAGGGAACATGGAAGATGGGTTGGTTTGGACGCAGTGCGCAGAGGCTGTGTGGGGAGGCACATCTGCTTTACAAATGTCTGCTGTGTGCTCTTCAAGAACCTGGAAGGAGCTTTGAGGATTGGTCATTTTCTGACTCCTGGCGTTGTAATGTGGTGATGCAGCTGCTTCCTGTCAGCACAGTTGGGAGCTGGGAGATTTACTAATGAAGCCCCTTCTGTGTGAACACGTCTCCTCCCTTCCTGCCCCGAGGGACTGTCCTCTTCCTTACAGTCTAGTTTGGCTTTGAGCAACAGTGTCACTGCTTTCCCTGGGGGACTGTACTGCAACCCATGCTTACAAGTTCCTTCCTCAGTCTTCCCAGCCTTATATCCTCCCCGTAATACAGGAAATTGGAAGGCAAGCAAAAAAGTAATGTTTCTGGTAGTAATTTGCATTTAACTTCTTTTTTATTATTCTCTTATATTTCTTCAGAATGAATACCATAACATTGATGCTGAACAGAAATTTTTGAAGAACCTTATAGACAAGAACTTTGTGGTCAATTTGACGTGAAAGCTGAATGGAAAATATGAAGAACAATCACTACTTTCAAGATTTCAACAAATTTTATTTTTTGTATGATATTTTTATTTTTTAAGTAAGTGCAGTGTAACTGTTTACTGTTTAAAAGGAGCACAAAAATCTCTCCAGGCAGAAGCTCCTTCTTAGGCTGAGGATAACGGGCTGTTGCAAACAGAGTTACCTGAATTTCTGTGAAACTATTTAATGATGAAAAAGAAAAACACATGAAACTTTCAGCTAAAAGTATCAGGGATGTATAAAAATGTGATGTGCATCATTTATTTATCAGTAAGAACTTTTTCCATATGGTTACTCCTTTGGAATATCTTCCTTTCTGATGTCGTCCTCCAAAAGAGTTACACTGTCCAAAGACTCAGAAGACTGGTGTTTAAATAGTAGACGGATGTAAAGTCTTGAATCTCTTTCTGGTAACATGAAAGTGGCTTTAAAAGCAATGTCTATGAACTATTGCTGTGTACTGGAGAGCAGGGGACGTGCAGCGTACGGGTTTTAGTCTGCCCTGCTCCTGAGGAGAGGGTGTGCATCTCCAGCAAAGAAGCCCCAGTCTGAACTAGTCGTCTGCTGCAAACTGCTGTCTGCGTCACCCAGAGCAGAAGACGCCCCCGACCCCCTGACTTGTGGCTATGTTGATATGGACTACGCTCATGTTGAACCAACTTATGGAAAAATATACTCCCCCTGTTCTGTGCCCAATAAATTCTACAATTGGTGCACTGGCTTAGAAGAGAGAGAGAGTGAAGACTGAAGATTTACCTTAATAGCATCTGTGGAGCTGTCACTTCCCCCAGATCACAACAGGAATGTGAGCTGGAGCTGAGAAGTTCACACTTAAGTTTAAATTAAGAGATTGAGTTTGTTGGATTCCTACATCTCCTTAACAGGATTCTGTGCATCTTTCTCCTCGCTCCCCAAGAATCAAGATAGATTTTTCCATAGCAGCACAATTTCATTTTTTTTAGATGATGCAATACACTTCCAGCTTTGAAACACATCAGTATGAACAATGAATGTCCCCATTTTTTTAGTAGTATATGCTAGGGAATATCTAAGATGTACAACAGCTGAATTACTGTTTGGCTACTGTTTACCTCTCCTCTGTCTTGACATTTATGTTTAAAGGTTGTGGCTGAACTAAACCACTTAGCGGTGGGAATGTGCTTGGGGTTTAAGTTGAGCTATTTAATGGGCAGTTATGTTTCCTGAACAGATTTGTCTCAGGCAAGTTTACACTCAATATCTGAGTTTAAATCAGCCAGAGAATGTCCTTGATGGCTGTCAAAGATGCAAGGAAATGCATGCATGCAATGCAAAGATGCATGCTGTTCTAATCATAAGGTGTAGAGATATATATTTTTTTCTTTTAATTGTGGCAGGTTTGTTTGAAGATCTTGTGGTTATTTTGATCAAGACAGCACAAAGTTCAAAAAAAAAGTCTCTAAAGTTGGTAGAATAACCTCAGCTACTGGTGTCGAGAGCTTTAGTACCTTTGGGAGCAGTGTAAGTGGTTGGACCTCCAGCAGTCCGGGTGCAGGAGCGTTGAACACAACAGCCCCGCTGCGCCTGCACCAAGAAATAAGCATTGAAGGGACTAAAGCGTCATCTGACCTTTCCCTATTTCTTTCTCGCAGTGTGAGAGAGGTGTTTAGAGGCTTCCTGTAGTTCTCTTCATCTCCTCTTTAGTGACTTGGCTCTGCAGTTTGGGAATTACTGAGCGCGGTGCGACTTGGAGAGGGAGTCGCAGCCAGAGCAGGGGAGCCCTGTGTGGCCGTGTAACATTTTCCCCTCTTGACTGCTGCACTTTGGCCTGTCCCAAGCAAACTGGGCACACCTGAAGTTGCGCTGAGTGTCGTAAGCGGTGGTGGGGAGGGCTCCCAGCACGGGCTGTGCCCCGGGGGTGGCAGCCCCGAGCGTCCAGGGGATGCAGGTCCCCGGGCCGTGCCGGGCAGTGCTGCCCGGGCACAGCTGCTGCCGGAGCAGCCAGCAGGAATCGCTGCTCCGGCAGCGGGAAGGCGCTGGGGCACTGGGCAGGTGACTCTGGTGGTGAGGGGGAGGAGACCGGGATTGCCTCACAAAGTGATAGAAGGGCAAGGGCAGTTTTTCTGGTTCAGTTTTTCATTTTTCCTTCCTTTCTCCCCTCCTCCCCTTCTTTAACACACATGTTTTATGATTTGAGGAGGTCTTTCCTTGAAATTTTGGCTATAAATAGGTGTTTCTTCGGCAGAAAACACACACTTTGTCTTTAGCTTTACCAGCCTTTATTTCTGGTGGTGGCTGCAGTTAACTAAAAAAAGTTTGTATGTGATTACCCAGGAGCAGAATTGCAGTGGTTCACATTGCTGGCAATAGCAACTGAAACCCAAAAGAGGACGAAGGGAGGCTTTTCCCGGAGGATGCGGTGCTGGCGGAGCTCTCTCCACACAGAGGTCCCTGGTGCGTCTCTCACCGGGCCAGACGGAGGGCTCCATCTCCCTCCAGACACCCACGGTCCCTCCTCGCCGAGTCGGGGCCTGCAGAGCTCTCCGCTGCCGGCAACCGCAGCGAACCACGTGGGCACATCCACACGACCCAGCCCAGGGGGCTAGCTGGGGGTCTCTGGGTGTTCGCTGGTTTTGCTTGGAGAGCTCTGTAACCTGCTCTGCCCTCACGGTAGACGGTTCTCGGGCTGCCGCTGCCCTTCGCAGAAAGTGACGGGTATTGAGCTGTGCCCTCAAAGACGGGGTGAATTCCTCTGCTTTACTGTCTCTCCGGAGACTTTTAATTTTCCCATTAAGCTATCAATTTATCTTTTCCTAGGGAAGTTTTCTGCCTTTTTATTTCATTTTGCTCTCTTTTAGTTAGAACCCTCACAAATTAATTGAGCAAAATGTCTTTGTGTCTCCAAACAAGTTGTACTCTCAAACTCTTTTTACTTATGTTGGTCTCCTTTATTCATTGCAGCAGCTTTTTTATGTGTGTAAGGGTTGGGATTTTCTTTTTCCTTTGTGTGTTTTCTTTTTTTTTTTTTTTGAGGGACTGGGGGATATTTTCCCAACGTACCTAGGATGCTGTCTACAGGCATTTATCCCTCTTGGCTGCTCCTTTATGTTTCTGAAGCTTCCCTGTTTTTGATGGAGACACCTATTTATCCTCCCACCCCAGTTCTGTTGCTCCTGTGGGAATGCTGAGTCTGCACACGCTGAAGTCAGTGTCACAGGGCGACTTTTCGACTAACGTTTAGACAGACAATGTTCACCTGAGCCTGAGCCAGGAGTTGGTCATAAACTGTAGGGCAGCATCTTTCGAAAGTCTGGTTTACAAGCTAGTAGTTTTGGAGGATTTTTTTTAGCTAACTGATTTACTTTTTCCTCTGTAAGATGTTTTGATGGGCTTCTTTATACACCAGTCCTGCTTCACCAGCATCTTCCACTTCACATGGTCATTTCTGCTATTCTACCCTGAGGGCAGGTATCACTTTTATATAATGTGTTTTCAATAACGCCTGTAGTTCATGGTGTCTGTTTAATCTGAGTGCACATTTTCAAAATCATTTTGCAGAACCAAAGATTTGCCTTGGGACTGTTGCTGAAAAAGCAATAACACTAACTCGAAATACCCTGGTCAGTTCTGAGAGTCAGTTGCTATTAAGACTTTGTCCTTTTTCATTTTCACAGTCTGAAGGTGAAGTCTCTGCACTGAAACTTGCTTTTAAAAGCTGTTCATTATTTTGGTTACAACATCAGTAGCAAAGCTGTCAAATTTTGTATTCCAGGATGCTATGAACAGCCAACTATGTTAGGTGCCCGGTATCTCCTACGTGTATTTCTGTATTAGCTGTGAAGTCAGACAGACTCATTCTCTTTTTCCCCTGTTTTCCTGTTCTCCAGCAGCCTGCTACTTGTCAAGTCTTAATTTTGTCTGCCACCCTCTCCCTCCCGAAGTGCTGCACCATCACAAAGACCCAGCTCCAAGTTACCAAATTACACTTAAAATCAGCAGGAAAATATGTATTGACTAACAGTTTTGTTGTTTCAGACTTTTAGGTGTTCTCTTTTTTTTTGCTGTCAGAAAGTATTTCATTTCCTCTGAGGTGATATTTAAGGGAACTGCTGATACGAAAGATTAGCCACAGGTTATTGCACTACATGTGAATCTTAGAGTGCCTGAAAGATCCTATTAAATCATGTTTCCAGTAATTATTGATGCTAAAACGGGGTCACAGACTTGGCGTTTAGTAATCAGTGAGGGGTGCCCCATTCCTTTAACTGTTTTTCTTTTAAAAATGCCCTGAGGGGCAATATAATTATCTTAACTTTTAAGCTGAGTCTGATTTTAAGAACACATGAGTTTCAATATCTGTAAAAGTAAATACTTATTTTATTTGCCATTTGTCTTAAGTTTTATACACCGTTAAAGTGCCAACTTGTATTTTGAAGACACTCTCAAAGGTTGTTTCAAGTGAAACTCTGAATGTTATAGGTGGAAAGAGACTATTTTCCTTTGAATAAATTGTCTTAAAGACATTGCCCTCGGGCTTGTTTTTGCAAGGTCGGTTCTGTGTGTGTGTCCGGGCCCGTTATTAGCGGTGTGTGACATAAATACACTGTTGTTAGATTGTGTTATCACATTTCCGAGCGTTTGCAGCGAGCAGAGCAAATGGGACTGAAAATCTTCCAGTCCAGGTAGGCCGAGCTGTGCCGGGAGAGGAAACGTCACTCCAGTAAAAGCAAAGTTGGGATGTTGATTTGTGGGTAAAACCAAGAACAGTCTCTTGAAATAGCAATATCCTCCTGATAGCAATGCTTTTTAGTCTTACTTGTCTTACTGGAAATATTCAGGAGAATGCGAAAAGACAAGAGAAAATGTTGTGTGATGCCAGACTTTAGATGGGGACCAAGCGAGAGCTGGACGAGAGCTGCTCGTCCCACGTTGATGTGTGGTTTTCTTTCCCCGTGCCCTGTGATAGTGAGGTGGGGAGAAGGCGCTGAGCCACCGGCCCAGACCCTGAGGGTGATGTGCGAAAGCCAGTGGGGAGGAGCGGGGCAGCTCGTGACAGCTTGGCTGTAGCTTTGACACCAGCTTCTCGCTAGGGGTGGGAAGAAAAGCCGAGGAAAACCAGGAATAACTGTTTTCAACCCGTGGGGCCAGCCAGGGATACAACGGCCGGAGCAGCGGACAGCGCCCTGGGGGAGCGCAAACACTTAGGACGTGTCCGCAGGCTCCCTCCATCCCACCCCATCCCAAGCTCCTTTTCAGTGTTTAATGGATTCAGAGGGTCCCCCTGATCTTTCAGCCATTCTGTTCAGTGAGGAGAGGATTTCTTTTTAAAGATATTTAATAAGATATTTTCTTCAAATCAGTACAAAAATTTTAAATACAAAATTATTTGCTTTCGACATATCTCATATATTCTGGAAACATACTGAAGTCACCAATGTCTGGTAAACTGTCCATTCCCGCCAGCGTTCTATAAAATTTCTGAGATCGAGCACCACATTATATCACTGGAGTCCTTAGTCAATGTTAGACTGCATTAAACTCTGCATTTAAATAATGGTAATGCCAGTTAAATCCAATTTTAGTTCTGCATGAAAAAATCTAGTTCACTTTGAATCAAAAGCAGTAGCATTAGCTAAGACACTGAAGAAGTGATGAGTACTTAACGTTTTCAACTAACATAACAGTGTGTGATGTGCAGCACTGTACAGGGAAACACAGAAAAATACACTGTTATTTTTATTTTTTAAGTTAATCTTAACACTTTTGAGGTGAGATTAGCACCATTGATGAACAGATAGTTCTTGCATAAAAGTAGCTTTCCCCCCAGATAGACAAGTTGGAGGCCTGCAGATTCTCTTAGACAAACTGGTAAGGTACAAAATATGGATCAGAAACCAAGACCAAGACCAGCGTTGCTGATAAAGATATTGATTAATCTCAAACGACAAATTAGTTAATTAGCAAACAGCTACTGCTGTTGTGCTACTCACTGAAGAGTAAACTGACTTAAATTTTGGCTAAATTGCAGAATATGCATATCCTCTTAAAGGGAAGTAGACTGCAGATTCTTAGCACAAGTACAGACACCCAACCAAATTTACACCACTTTGCTCGTTGCCATATGTTGGCCAAAGTGCCTTAATCACACGGCACAAAGGGAATACGAATCAATCCCTTAGAAGAGAATTTTATTGTCTCTGATCTACCTCATCTATTTCAACTTTGTAAATGCAGAGGAGGAGGCAACAACGTTATTCTCATACAGGTATTGTTCAGGAGAAAACTGCAGGAATATATTATATGGGGGGAAAAGGAAATAAGGATCTCCAGCTAAGAGAACCTTTGCTTGTCAGGCAGTCCTGCTGTAAAAAACATAACAAATAAAAAGCCACTCAAATTGCTCCCTGTAATTTGAGGCTGACTTCCTCTATTTTAAGTTACTGTTTCCATCTTACAAGTATGATCACGGCATCAGTCAGATAGATACACAACGGGAGTGAGTGGCCTACACTGATTTGAACCTTAGTACTGTATTACTGTGAATGAAACGGAGTAAGCATGGTATCACAGAAATATATAACGTACAGCTAATATGTCCCCATTGGGTACGAAACAACTGTTTATGAACCTGATACACATCTTTAAATATGTTCACCCCACCATGTTTTTTTTTTTTATAACTAGCTGTGCATAATGTTAAAACTTTGTATTTATTCTTTTTGTACAAGATGGTCCGAAACGGTCATTAAATGCATCTTTCATGGTACAAAAGATTGAAGCCGAGAAGAAAGGTTTGGATTTTTTTTTTTTTCCTTTCGGTCTGGTTTTACTTTGCTTTGTTCCGTTTTACATGGGATACAATAAATATCCTGAAAAAGACGAGTGCACGTACTGCCCGGCATAGAGTCCCGCGGCCTGCTCAGAGGGCATCTGCACGTAAACCTTGTCGCCGGGCATGAGCGGGACGACGGCGCTGCCCGACGCCTGGTCCAGAAAGCCCTTCTTGTACTCGTCGTAGGTGTACATGAGCGGCTCGTTGTTCTTGAACAGGGCCACCCACACGCTGGCCCCTTTGCAGTGCACGTGGTAGGCGAAGTAGTAGACGCCGGGGATCTCGCACGTGAAGATGCCCGTCTGCGGGTTGTAGTTCTGCCGCCCGTTGTAGAGCAGCTTGTCGAACTTGACGGGCACGCCGACCCGCGGGAAGGGCGTCAGCAGCTCCGCCGTGAAGGCCGGCATCTCGTAGACCACGGCGCCGCCGGGCTTGCCCTTCTTGCCCGCGTAGCCGTAGGGCGGCTTCACGCCGTCCACGCCGGGGCCCACCTCGGGCATGTACTGTCCCACGGCCGGCGGCGTGGGCGCGATGACCACGGGGGGCCC
>JAWLRI010000031.1:10737676-10773507 GCA_034781795.1 Crypturellus tataupa
GGGACCATGCCCGGCTTCCCGACCCCCGGCAGTCCCACGGGGCCCGGTGGGCCGGGTAGCCCGGGGGGGCCCTTCAAGCCAGGTAGGCCTGGTATCCCAACGCCTTTTTCTCCTTTGGGGCCTGGGATGCCAGGGACTCCCGGAGGCCCCTTCATCCCGGGCTCGCCCTTGGCTCCCGGCTGTCCTGGCAGGCCTGGAGCACCTGCTTTTCCTATGCCAGGAAGTCCGTGAGGTCCCGGTGGTCCTTGGGGCCCAGGTATGCCCATGGGCCCCACCTCTCCCTTGGGTCCCATCTCCCCCCGCTGCCCCGGAGGCCCCATGACTCCCGGCTTCCCGGGCATGCCGGGCAACCCCGGCTTCCCAATTCCAGGGTATCCTTGTGGACCTGGCTTTCCTTTGGCTCCTGGCACTCCGTGGCCTGGAAGTCCGGGTGGCCCTGGTGGCCCTCTGGGTCCAGGCTCACCGGGGGGACCTTGCTCGCCCCTCAAACCGAGCATTGGCATCTCTGGGAAGGGGGAAGAAAAGAAAGAAGAGAAAAAAGGTGGGGAGAGACAAAAGGTTATTGTAGTGTCATCTTCTGAAAAAGCACAAAGGCAGTTTTAAGGCAACTGGGCTGCCTCCTGGTTTTCTGGGAGCTGGGAGAGCACGAGCTGGCCAGCACGTGCCCTTGATGTTTCAGAGCAGGAGGCTCCTCTCACAGTTTTGCATACCCCACATTTACATGCTGGGTTTTGTTTCCATGAAGTAATTATTTGCATCATCTTTGCTTATTTCCAGTAGTGTAAAGCCATTTACCACTGTGCATTTACCACATGTTACCACTGTTTTCCACAGACCTGTTTTCAAGATAGCTTCTAGTAAGTGAAGAAATGCAAAAAACAAAGAAACCCAACTAACAAACCAAGCAACCATTCAGCAAACAAACCCCTGAGCTTAGGGACATTCTGCTTTTTGTCCCATACCATCCAGATTAATCTATTCTTAAAATTTTAGAAAGACAAAGAAGCTGATTGATGCCCTCCTGTTACAGGAGGAGTTCTGGCATAAAAGTACTTTGGAGGGAGGAGCTTATGTTAAGATGATCAATTAAATAAAGTTACATGAGCAAGATGGTTATATGCAGGTTCGACTGCATTTTCACCAAGGCTTAGCTCATATAAAAGTGACGGTGGAAACCTGCAGCCTTTACCCAGCATTGCTAAGCTACCAAATGTTTTTATCCAAATACACACTTTTCTGTGTGTTGGTGAACATTCAGCATTTTGCGTCAGGGTGATGGGGCTGCTGCTGGGGAGCGGTTGTGTTGGGGATTAGCAGGTTGCCTTTCTAACTGCAGGTTTCTGGGTTAAGTGGAAAGTCTGGTTCTTCCAGCTCCACTTGGTCCATTTTAGTAAGAAATGCAGAGTTTGGGGGAAGGGGACAGCTGAGGTTTTGGAGCCAGTGAATTAACTGCTCTTTGTGAGGCAGAAACCTTCCCTCTCTGCCTATTTTGCGTTTTACGCACATTGAAAACCTCCTTTACTGGCAGGATGGGCGGGTTTGACGTGTTCAGAAGCTCCAAAAATAGGTCCTGAATTCTTCCCTTTCCCACTGAGGCCAGGGAGGCTGCGGTTACTCCAAACCCTTAAAAGGGCAAATTGCTGATCAAGCCCAAGGTCACGGAGACCGCTCCGTCCCTGCCAGGATTTTAGACCCGGGAGCTTCCCTTTGCATTTTGGATTTTCTTGTTGTTTTCTTCAAGATTCCAGTATTTAGTATAAAACATTTCCTGTGTTTTCTCTCCCAGTCACAGAGTCGGGACAACAGTGTGATATTTCCATAAACTCTACGGTGAAGTCTGGAGGCTTTTAATACTTATCTCGTGCTGCAGTGATAGCGGTCAGTAGCCCTGCTCCACGCTGCTTATTACCTGGGGCAAATGAGGCGGCAGGGAGATATGCACATGAGTGTGTCATGCTGGCAGTGGCCGTGCCAAACCTACCCTTCTCTTTCTTTGGAGCCATGTCCTTGCCGAGCAGAGGCATCTGTGGGACCTCCTTCATGTACTGGGGCAGGTGGGGGTACTCCTTCCCGTACTGCATGTGCGGCACCTCCTTGCCCAGGTGCTGCATGGGGATGCCTTCCTTGCCCAGCGGCATGTGAGGTACTTGTTGTCCGAGGGGTTGGTACTGGGGCACCTGCGGCGGCAGCTGCTTGATCCCATAATAGACACCGCCCTGGATGGATCTCACCAGCTCCAGGTAGATGGTGACAGCCGCTGCCAGCAGCTGCACAGGGACTAGCAGCACACCCATGACCTGCAAAAAAAAGAAAAGAAAAAAAACCAAAACCACACCACCATTAGCAAAAAAAGTTTAAAGGCCTTTGCGCTCTGCATTTCCCATGGTGACCAATGTGACCTCCTTGTATTCTGCAGGAAACCGTGCCCAAAACTCCAAACACTCTCTCTGGTTTATTTTATGCGTCATCCTTGTGGCTACCATCCTGCAGGCAGCCCTGCGTCTGTGTTGTAGCCTCTTACCCGGATACTACCATAACCACAGGGGTCCTTATCCACACTGAGTTTTACATTGAATCTGGTTCCTCTTTTATGGTTGCTACCCTATAGCTTGTTTCCACTGCGCTGTGCATTCTGGTAAAAGCAGAAGCTGCACTGCAGAAACTGGGTGTCAGGGGCTGGAAATTAAGCACAGTCTGGGCTGGGCTCTTGGGGGCACACTGGAAAGAGCGGGGAGGAAAATGTATTTTAGCAGCGTGAATAGCAGGGTTTGGGCAGGGATCTCTTAAAAGGTTTTTTTTTTTTTTTTTTTTTTTTTTTTCTAAGGGAAGTAGGTGATCAACCCCGTCTCTGGTTCTTCAGCTTAAACCTCTTCGCTCGGGCTGTGCTGCGATGCCGCTGGAGCGCTCAGTGGGCGGACAGGGCTGCCTAGGGGCCACAGGGCCCATCACGGCCCCCTGGCGGCACCAGCCGCCCCGGGGTTTCTGAGGGGGGTTTCTGAGGGAGACGCCGCTCACTGCGGGCTCCTGCAGGGCATTTTTCCTTCTCTGCCTTAGCATGAGTTAAGTTCCCCCCTTCTTGTCCCACGCAGCCTTCACGCTGCTTTCTGCACTCCTGGCACTAACGGCAGGTGAGCAGTAAATCAGCTCCTGGGAACTGCCTAGGCAAGCGCAGATCTGCGGGCAGGCCGAGGCAGCAGCAGTTGCTGCTTGCGCGCTGCGGTTTGACAGCCTCACGGTCCGTGCCCCTGCTCAGCACAGTGCTTCCATGTACCTCAGGAGGGTCGGATTTTGGGGAGGGATGCGTATCTGGCAGCAGAGAGTGTGACGAGGCTGCAGGGCAGCACCCAGCCTTCCTGAGAGGCAGCAGGGCTTCAGGGATCAGCCCCAGGGATGTTGGCTCGCGCTTCCCTCGCGAGCCCCCGTGCAGCTTGGCTCAAACCCTGGGAGTTTCACAGAGAAACCCTTCCCGGAGTGATTCCTGCTGTTGCTAACTGGATGGCACTGTTGGCTCTCATTTAGGATTTCTCCCTCTATTTTCCTATAGCTCCTCCTAGAGTTTCAAACTCTCAGTTCACTTTGTCTCCACAAAACACTTGGTAAAATGCCTGCTCTTTTCTGAAAACACTTCCCTTTCATTTTGTTCTGTGGAATCTATTTAATCTCTCAACAGAAATTAATGTATGATTATTAGTGGAGGTGTAAATGGGCACTAAATTGAAATTGTATAGAAAATGGCAATTCTGATATTTTCTTATTTTTGCCTTTCAAAATGTTTTTAAAATAACCAAAAGAAGCCAAATTCAGTAATCTTATCACTGATGATGATAACATTGATTAGACAGAAGATTAAATGTTTTAACAGCAGAAATATTAGTGAGCAAACACTAGATGGGGTATATGTTACACGATTAAATTTCCACTTTTGCTCTTAGAATTTAAAGGCCTCTAGAATGTAACTAGCTGCTATGTGGTCAGGAAAACCAGAGCCCAGATAGAGGAATTTATAAGTGCAGAGAAAACCCAAGCTCGGTTGCTCATTCCTGCTCAAAAAAGCCATTAGGTGCATGTCTCCACTGAGTTCAACGTGTCTTCAGTTCTGAGCTGGCTGTTTGGCTGGTTAGGGCTCTAGGATGGAGTAGTTTTGGTGAAAACTCGGTGGCAGCTGCTTGCAAGAGGAAAGGGCCTGGGGCTCAGCTGAGGGTGATATTTTGTTATCTTTCTCTACCCGTGTCTTGCTTGGTTTTCAGGCTATGCCCACTCTCTCTTCTGTCAGCCTTCCATTCCTCTACTTGCCATAACAGGCAATGGGCTGTATCTTTGACTATCTGCACTTGGATAGGGTAGTGCTTGTCTCAGTTTGCAGGGAAAATCCCAGCTACTGAAGAATTTGCAGTTCTGCATCTGTTCTAAATGAAAAGCCTTCTCTGTGTGGAGAGAGAAATGCTGTGTAAACCTAAAAAAATGTTAGAAGTCATTGGGTAATTTGGGATTATTATTGAAACCTAGAAGTACAAAGGACAGGGTGGATTTTGAAGAATGAGGTGATGAAGTTAATGCCTTGACTGCTTGGCTCTTTTGGTGGCCAGTTATTATTATTTTTTTAAAAAAAAGCTTAAATGGAATAAGTGGAAAAAGAAATAGATAAAATTCCTTAGGATTTTGTTTTCTCTTTGCTTTTATTAAAGAATGGGTCTTGTGTGCAATTGGGAGCTTTTTAAAATAACTGAAAAAATTCCTATGGAGAGACATTAGTCTGTCCACAGTTCAGGGTGAACTTAACCTCCAAATGATGGTGATTGAACTTGTCTTGGCTGCCAAAGATAATGCAACCCACCTGCAATTCAAACGACATGACCATAGAGCACACTAGATGTTTTTATGTGTGGAAATTTTGAGGGGAAATTGGGCAAGACTTTTAAGAGATAGGAAGATTCCAGAAAATGAGATGATCTCATTGCATCTGTGTTTTTCTTTAATGTTTTTTTGACTCATCATAACAAAAAACAGCATGGCCTCAAAGCTGCACATTTGTTCAAATCCACTGATTCTTGTCCCTGGTACCTGTGATGAGCTCTGGTGGAAAGTGTGGGGCTAGTGCTACTAGATACTCTGGACTAGGCTCGGCCTTCAGTGTTGCAGCTCATGGCTTGTTTCATCCTAGCCAGCTCCTCTAGGGAGTTGTCTGTGTGTGTAGAGGAGGATGTTTGTCTTGCAGGTTGTTTCTGAAAGCTTAGGTGTGTAGCTGTAGTTGGAAAACCTCTCTTGAAGGCTGCCTGCATCTCTGAATGCCTAGGATCTACTGGAACTATTGCTCTTAGGTTTTTAAAGAAGCTTATAGAAGCCCTCCAATATTTAGGAGAATGCATAAATAGCAAAAACAGACTCTCAAGCGGTGACAGCACTTAAGGGAAATACCAGAAGGATAGAAATCTGTGTTAAATATGCAGCCAGAGTGTAAGACTTCCCACGCCTTTCACTCTTGTCTCAGCAACGTAGGGATCATCTCCAAACACATTTTTGCTATACAGTCCAGTGAGCTTTCAAAGGTATCTGTCAGCAGAGCAGTAAGTCAGCTTTGGAATGGGATTTTCCTGGGTTTCTGTCAGAAAGAAAGGAGTATGTGTCTGTTTGACAGGTATATCAATGCATGCATGCACCTCTTTCTTTTTTTCCAGATTTGGGGAAAACAAAACTTTTCCTCAACTCATAATGTCCAAATAAAGATAGGAGAAGATGCCTTGACTTACTGTCTCAGAGATGGTGTACACCTCGGGTAGCAAATGCTGTGTGACCTGTTTTGCTCTGATCATTCAGATTTGCTCTGATTGTTCAGCAAACACTTGCTTTACCTAGGCTGAGGCAAGCAATTTGAGGACAGAGGAGGGGGAAAAAAAAACATCCTACAGCACAGTGCTCAGTGGTTTGCTCTCTGGGTGAGAGAGACTGCTGGTCTGTGGAAAAAAGAATGCATTTTTACTTGTGAAGCTCAAGTGAGAATGTTTCTCAATCATCTTTTCTGGCATAGCTTTTCTCCTGAGAAAACAAGGAAGGATCTCCCTCTGGCTATTTGCAGTTGTCAGTAGAAACTGCAGACAAAACAAAATGTACCAGTGGTCATAACACTTGAACTAATGTGAAGGAATAATGGTTGTTTAAAGCTAACTGTGCAAAGAAGGTATGGAAACTGGGATGTCTGCCCCATGGGTCTTGAAATTGCAGGTGATCTTGCAAAGAGTAGAAGCCAGGCCTTGATTAACTAGGTGTTAAAGGGAAGTAATTGCTCTTCAGTCAATTTGAGTTAAGTGATATTTATCCTGCCTGAGAACTTCAAATATATTATCCCTGAGACTAACCCTAAAGTCTTCATTTACTGCATCTTGACTTTTTTATTTTGGTAGTCAATGAATTGCTGTGTTTCCTAAAGATACATGTGGCATGGAGAGCAGGTCTCAGTGACCTGAACTCCTCTGCCACGGAGTGCTTTCCGTGGGACCTACCTACATCAGTGGGGACTTGTTTCCCACAGTGCAGAGGGGATTTGCTAATGCTCAGGTTTCGGCATGGAAAAATGTCTATTGCAAAACTCATGGAACAAATAGCAACTCTGCAGAGCCTGTGTCTAGCAGGCAGCTGCTAAAACTGTTTGGTGCAAAAAGCTAAATTATCTATGATGTTTTTGACTGGAATATTGCTTGTGGCTTTAGACATACAGGAGCCCTCAGTGGTCATTTCCCTTTGCTGTCCCCAAGCTCACAGGCATGTGGCAGCACAAGCTGAGTGCGGAATAAAATGGGCCCGGAGGAGGAAGGCTGTTGAGACAAGATAATGATCAATTTGCTGTTTTCATTCTTTGTATTACTTGAACAAGCTTGATAACAAATTAACCTACACTAAATCTGTTTTGTATAGATATTGTTCCCTAACCTCCCCATGTGATATACATTTAAGCATGCACATACGTGCATCTATTGCACATTTCTTTGGTTGTGGCTGTGTACTCTAAAGAGCAACAGATCCACTCCTAGACATTTGTAAGGCACTTTGCTTTTGTAAACTATGTAAGCCAGTTAACTTTTTTCAAAGACATTTAGCACAGGCTGATAGGAGCAGCTGTAGAGGAGGAGCATTGGATGAAGCTGCTGTTAGTTCATGTATTGCCACTTCACCCTGGTAAGTAGCTGGAGCAACTCCCATGGACGAGGGGGATGTCTTCATATATGAAAAGTGAAACCTGTGCCTGGCTTCATTCTTGCAAGCTATACAGCAATGCATAAACTATGTGGATGGTGATCTTCCTAGTAGCACAGAGTTGCTCAGTTTTTAAAGACATAATTTCAAAACTTAATTTGTTTAAAATTAATCTTTGCATCTCTGATCTCCTTTGAGGACTAATTTGTCAGTCACTGAGTACCTTCTGAAAAGATCCGAGGATCTCTGTGCTGCATGGAGACGGAATATTTGGGGGGGATTTGGACGGAATTTGAGTGGAAAAAACCAACATTCTAGACAAATAATTTTGAATTTGCTCAGTGTCCTGGTGGCCCTTTAAGGCATACATGACCATTGAATGTAAAACATACTTTTTTCCCAGTGACAAAATGTTGTTTGGCAAAGGCAGACATATGTTTTCAAATTTGCAATCAAAATAAACTTAGTTTTGGGATTATCTTTCTGAAAGCTCACTGCTAACCATGTTAGCTTGACGTGAAGACAGGAAAATATAACTGGACAGATTTCCTGTTCAAGTTAAGCCCTTTCATAATACAAAACAAGGCTAACTGCATTGATTTAATTTTATTTTCCTCAGTAACAAATGCAAGGCTGGTGAAGGACAGCAGTCTCTGTAATGGGGCATTTTTCATGTTTTTGGGAAAATATGGTTGTTCTGGGCCTGGCTTTTACCTAAGCAATTTTGAGGTCCTTCATCATTTTCCCTTTCACCATGTCTACAATTGCGTTGAAGATAATACTTGTTTCTTTAGCAGACAGGTAGTTTGCCTTACTAGTTCTATAATGGTCTGTACATGCAGTAGGAAAGAGATCATGGCAAATTAAGAGTGATGTTAAAGGTAACCCTGTGGTGTCTCTTGTGGGACTCTTCCACAGAAACCAAGCTTGGTTTTTGTGTTTTTTCTTTTTTTCCACTCCCTTCTTCACTGTCCCCTCCAAGGAAACAAAGTAGTGTTGAAAGTCTGTGTTCAATTTGGATTACCAAGAAACAGCTATTATTCAGTATGTTAAAAGTAAATTAAATCATATTTTGCTCCAGGTCTAACAACTGTAACTGATTATCATGTGTTATTTAGTAAATCTAAGACAGTCATAGCAAGGTTTGTCACAATAAACATTTTTTAAATGTACCCATGCATAAACCTGCTGCTAATGGGGAATATTTAACATGTGGTGAATGTCCATTTCTAATTTTTAAAAATTCAAAATGGTGCCTGAAATGACTTTTCCTAGACAAGTCATTCCTAGACAAGTGTGAAAACATGTAAAACAGATGCCATACTCTTAGGAAAAAAAAGATGAACAATAAGCCAACTTTGACTTCAGTGATATTTATATGGGTTTTTTTGCAATGCTGGGGGCTTATCTCTGTTCGTTTTTAGAAATGAATCTACACATGGATAGAGGCAGTTGCTTTGGTCTTCCCCAGGTATGTTTTTCATGTGCTTATATTGAATGGTAACCAAGCAATCCTTACGAAAATGGCACCCTTAGTTTCCTCTGCATCTTGCTTCCAGGATACATAACTATTCCAATATACATGTATATGAACATATTTGTCTGCATACCCTTAGGTATGTGTACATATATATGAAAACACAAAGAACTGGATGTGACCATGATGAGAAAGGAGGAATTAGGCTGTGCAGACTGAATTATACCATCTTTAGTCTTCACATCCAGGCTGCTGGATGCACACCTAGGTGCACCTGGCCAGCCTTCCCCATCTCTCTGGTCATGCTGAGTTTGGCACACCACAGACTCCGAGTAGCAGGCCATGGGCCCTACCAGTTAAACAAAAACATGGAGTGTGAGGTCCATGATGGCATTCAGATGTTTGGCTTGAGCTGACTCTACTAATGGACCTCCAATGGCCTCCTAAGGGTCTCTGAGCACCTGGCCCAGGAGCTGTTTGCTGAAGAATACCTGTAGGCTGCGAGTGGTGACACTGCAGGGAGCTGAGACAAGGATGAGCAGGCTGGGCAGAGACAGGTGGGAGCCTGCAGTCCTCAGGGTTATGTGGTGTCATGAGCTCAAACTGGTGTTTGGGCTCAGCGTGAGGAGGAGGGACCCGCCTGGCAGGGGGCTGCTGGCAGAAGAGCCTGCAAGTTTAATTATGGGACTAGAACTGACTGTAGGTGGCATATGGCAAATATCTCTCTCCGAATCTGCCTGGTCTCTGCCATGCAGCATGCACCTTTCTTCTGCTTGGTGCTCTTCAATGGGCAGCTGGCTTTTAGGTCCTTGAAGGACTGGCCACTAACTCCCCATTTGGTTGCATGAGGCACGTAAAGCTGGATCTGATAACCTGGGGCACACAAAGTGATTAAAGCGTGGTGCTGTCTGTCTGCTTATCAGCACATAATCCCTCCTCTGGCAGCCGGCCCGGTGCTGGCGTCTGAGGCCATCCACGCGTTTCCTTAAGGCATGAACTGAGAGCTCCTTCTCCAAAGCCACGTTGCTACTGCATCCCGCAGGAAAAGCTCCCACAGGGCACGGTCACTGACACAGGTGGAGGGATTTGCCTTATCGGATGCAATGGTCTTGCTGTGTGGAAATGCTTGCTGTCCTTGGGAGCATGGCTTTGCAGTTAAGCTGAACCCTCCTGGGAGTGTGGTGCCAGTTTTGTTGCTGCTCTGTGTGTTGGGGGGGAGAACTCTCCTGGCTATATATATTTTTTTGTAATGACAATGATTTATCTTCCTTGCAACATCTCTAATTATCATCTATTTATTGGAATAAATGCTAGGTAGTGAGTACAGTTATCTGTGACTGTAACTTAAGGAGGATGGAGGTGGCTGTTTTTCCAACCTGCCTCAGACTAATTGAGCTCTGCTTGGTGCCAAACCTGAGGAGACTAAGCAAAAGTTAGCCAGAATCTGTCTTGAGATGAAGAAAACTAATGTCGTACTGGAGAGCTGCTGGGTACCTCTGTAGGCTAATGCCAGCAGAAGAGCATGGTGCAGCAGCACGATGTCCTGTGACACTTGCTCTGCTGTTTATCGGTCCCTGCTGTGGGTGGCATGGACAACTGGTTTGAAAGGGCTGAGTTCTAGACTCCAGTATCAGTATCAGTGATGAAATAGCTCTGTGTGTCTGAGAAGTCCCTATATTTCCCTTCCTCTTCCCTCTTTTCAGCTCTGTACACATACTGATGCAGTTAAGTGCTTTTCAGAGATCTACAGAAGAAGCAATTAACTAGTGACAAGGTGTCAAGACCTTCAAATCTCATGAAGAGTTTGATTTTGGGCACCCAAATCTTTGGTTGCAGTTTTTGTTACATGGAAGTTTCATGTGGCCCTTCATAGTGACTGTACTTCAGACTTGCAACCTGGACAGCATTTTCTTTAGCAGTCCTGGGAACTCTTCAGTGATAAAGCAAGAAATCTAGGCAGGAATCTGAAGTACTTGGCTTGATCTTCATTTGAAAAAAATTATTGTTCTCTATTCTAGTTGCAATTCTTAAGCATTGCTTTCTTGCCATAAAACTTGCTTGATTGCCTCTCTGATGCTGGCAAAACCCAATGTTGTCTGCTCATTTTCTCACCCTGATAGTGTACAAAATATGTTTCCTTAGCTCTTGCTCTCACATTGCTTCATGACTTTTTTCCCTCAAATAAAAGTGAAAGAACTTGGAGAATGCTTTAGAGATGAATTGTTACTACCAATATTTCTGCTCCCTTGGCTTTGATGAGCCTGTCAACAGAGAGCAGTTTCCCTCTATTATTTTTCTTTTGCAGTGTTCTGACTTTACAGCTCCTCAGAACCAAAGCCCAGTTCAAGGGTGATACAAACAATTTAAAATTTCTACAATGTTTTTCTTGAAGGAGGGGAGAAAAAAAAACATAAATCCAAACCTCTCTGAGAAGATTTTTTGGAAGGGTATCTGTCATTAGGAAGATTCCTGCTCTTTGCATACTTTCCCTACCTTTTGGAAGAAATTATCTTGCCTCAAAAGCTTAAGCATACCAGGCTACTCCAACCAGATGGACATTGGGGAAGAACATTTTTAAAATTAATTAGCATCAGTTATTTTGCCATTTTATTGCCAAATATTACAGATATTTCATATTTGTTAAGATGTGCTGATCTGGGTCGTGCTCTGACACTGTTCCTTTTACACAGATCAAGCACTTGCTATTTTGTGATCCTGTTTCCTACAAAAGTGATGTTTTCTTGCTATTCATCTTGATGACAAAACAGCAACAGACTCCAAATGCACATTCAGTTAAGCTATTTAGAAACTGGACTTGTGGAGAAGGAGAGCCCAGGGCAATGGAGCCTCCTTTCCATGCTCAGACAAAGAGAGGCTGTGAAAGGTGGGATGGTTTAGCCTGGAGAAGAGAAGGCTGAGAAGGGGATCTTATCAACATGTGTGAATGCCTTAAGGGAGAGATTCAAGAAGATTGATTCAAATTCAAGAGGATGGATTCAGACCCTTTTCAGGGTTGGCCAGCAACACAAGAGCAACAGCCACAAACTGAACCAAGGAAGTTCTGTCTGAGTCTGAGGAAAAAAATCTGGACCATGAGGTGACAGCACTGGCATGGGTTGCCCAGAGACTCCTCTAGCAATACTCAAAACCCAGTGCTGTTTAATCTGGGGGACAGATTATGGGCTGACAAACTGCAGGTTGCTGGATTTTTGACAGTGGATCTACCAGTGTAAATCTCTTCTGCTGTGGGTGCAGTCACCCCCAAAAACACAGCCTGCTGCTCTATGCTGCTACCATGGGTGAACTGCACACATACTGACACTGTCTCTTTCCATCTTGCATGGCAAGTAAAAAAACAGTTCTTATTCAAATACACTTAATGATACAACCACTTGACTAGTCAAAAGTGAAATGGACAGGGAGTGAAATTGTTGAAACTGTTTGTACTTGTTAACAGGTACAGACTTTTCCCAGCTCAGGCCTTTTCAGTCTATAGATAGAGAAATAAAGGTAGCTTGAAACCATCAAACAACTTTCAAGTCGAGTTTTGAAACATGCCACAGAGGTCTGAGTTGCTAAATGCTAAGAGCAAATGTTTAGCTTGCTTCTGCAAACCACAGCAGAGGAAAAGAATGGTTCTGAAACATACTTTAAATAAATGCTTATCTTGGATCTATGTAAATATGCGTTGTCATTTAAAAGTCTGTGCAAACTAAAAAATAAATCAAGTTTGGGTTTAGGGATTATTTTTTCCTAGATGTTTTGACTTGACTTTCTTTTGGGTTTGATCCCAAAGATGCCCTGACAGAATCGCTTCCTATATGAGATCTTCCAATATGTGAAACTTCCTTTGTGATCTAATGTGCCTGGGATAGAAGCGCTAGAATTGCTGTATGCTGTATGGAATTGCACCTTGGAATAAGCCAACCATGAACTGAAGGAAATCAAAGTTGAGAATTGACCAGTTAATGCTACCACTCAAGTTTCCCAGATCTGCTTTAAGAGAAGCAATGCAAAATTGTGTTCAGAATTAGGCATTTGAACCTGTAATCATTGGTAAATGTGAGAAGAAGAAATATAAAGGATATAAAATGGTCAGAGCTCAGCTTTCCTCGTTAATTTTCTTAAAATGCCTGCAGCAGGAATTGTCACTTGCAATTCTGTGGTATCCCAATCAGGGTAAAGGACTGCTCCAGTGGTGATGCGTTGAAGAGCTGATTGCTGCACAACTCCTAAATAGCATCTCTTGCACCTACCTACAGCATGGCAAAGCAGAGGGGGCTTTTGAACCACACAGGGAAATAGAATTGTAGGGATGGGGGGAATAAAACATTTTAGTCTGCAATCCAAGGCCCCAGGTAAAGTCAGCAGGCCCCTAAAGCCCTTTTCAAAGGATGTTTGGTCTGAATGCACAAACCTCTCTGGGTACATGGAGGGGCCTTGGGGGCTGGCTGAGTGTGTGGGCAGCTTTGAGGCAAGGTCCTATTTGCCCCTGTTGCCTTCCTCAGGCCATGGCAGCTTGCTGCTCCCCTGCTGCATGGGGAGGGGATGGGGAAGAGGTGATTGAACTGCCTCTGATCAAGGGAGGGCTTAACCTGTGCTTTTACAGCCTGGGTAAGTGACTGCTCCAGCTGCTGAGCTCTTTGAAAGGAAAAAAAAATGACACCCACCTTCAAAAAGAGGATTTCAGACTCTAAGAACGTAAATCCACAGGAGAGCTGGGATTTAGGATGATCTGCACTCTTCAGCTTTTCCTATTTGGCTGCCTTGGGCAGCTCCCCAAACAGTGGCTCTTGTGAATCCCCCTCTGAGGCACTTAACTCTCCTTGGATGCCGAGACTCCATACGTGCACGTAATTCAGGCATGTGGACTGCATTAGGGGGCCAGATGCACACATCCCTTCATGGATTACGATCTGGAAGAATCTATATCCTCTGTTATCAGTCAATTAAGGCCTCTATTTTTCCCTGCCAGTTCTCCTTTTTATTTTAAAATCCAAAACACACACATGCATATCATATTTAATTTTCCTTCTGTCTGTTCAGGGGAGTGGTTGAGGCAGGTGCTAGCTATTTCCAGGATGATACAGCTAAGGCAGGAGTGGCTACCTTCATAAGATCTGGAGTTACAGACCCTGGTTTGCTGTAGTGAAATCATGTTCTTCCCTGCAAGCTTTCACCACCTCATTCTTGCTAGTGAGTTCACAACTGTGTACAGTTCAGGCTGTAGCCAAATCAAAAGAAAATCCCCTAAGCAGAGATTTGGCTAGGAAGGGAAAGGGCATCTTGTTTCTTCAAGAAGAGAATGGGTATTGACAGTGCTTATACTGATGTCTGCTTGTTTTGTGGAATGCTGCACCTCTTTTAATTCTCAGTTAATTTAAAATGTAGTGCTAGGTTGAGAAACTTCTTTTCAGATGTTACCAGAAAGCATGTATTCTTAATAAAATATTTCTGCTGGACTGTGTGAAAGATTCCTTTAACCACACTAAGCAAAGAGACTATCCACAGTGTGTAATTACAGCCCATGGGCTCAGAGTTTGTTTAGACAGACTCTTTTATTTAGGGCTGAGCTATATTTCCTGAAAATTGCTGCAAAATTCTCAAATTAAATATGAGGGATCCTGCAGGACTGGGTTCCTTTAAGGGACTACACTGAAAGGCTGTTCTGCTGAACTCATCCAGGGAGTGATACCTCCAGCACGTAAAGTGTTCGCATCTTTGAGCTCCAAGCCCTTCTGAGGTCTCATTTGACAGGGGCAAGTACTTGGGGCAGGCTGCAATTTAGGCTGTGTTTAGGGTAGGGGTATTTTATTGGTGCAAGGTCACTGCATGGCAATGTGCTTCCAACGAAGCAGCAGCCCCAGCAGCACATTTGAGTGTTGTACGCACGTGCGCGCCCGTGCACACAAACAGAACACACTGTAACAAGTAAATAAATTAAAAAAATCAAACTCCAAAGTCAGCTCTGCTGGAATTGCTGCTTCTCTGAGCAGCCTTTGCTGGCGTAGCACGTTATGCTGCTGGCCAACAGGACCACAGAGCCAGGGGAAGACGTGCCTCAAAAAAAGCTAAGAGAAGAGCAGAGGAAAATGTGCGAAAATTAACTGTGATACCAGAGTTTTAATAACAGTCTGATCAGTACGGAGTTGTAATCTAATTTCTTTCCTCATTGATTTAAACTTTAATAATAAGCAGGGACTGACTATGTTGCCTCCTGAAGAACAAGAGTTGTGTAACCTGTGGGATTGTATTTGGCAATTTGTAGTGCTTTGGTTTGACACCTTTTCCATCAGTCATCGTTGAAACCAATGTTACTGAGGCGGGAAGTAAGGCAGATTATCGGGGAGCTTTTATCTGTTCATTTAAAAAATTAGTAGGCAAAATATAGGAAACTACTGCCACGTGGCAATGCCTCTCCTTTTAAATGCAGATTTGGAAGAATGTTTTTAGAATAGTAGCTACAGAAACAAAATTGTCACCGTCCTCTTTTTGTTTTTCCCCCCAAAATTATCACTAGTAGCCAAAGTCATTGAGAATTTTTTTTAAAAAAGAAAGCATGCAGTATCTTTCATTTTCTGACAATTTTGTCTCTTTCCTACTTACATGGATGTTTAAGTCTGGGATCACCTGTTAATGTATGCTTATATAAATACCATAAATCACTTTTGGGAACTACTTTTAAATTCTGCCCCTGTCTTTCCTTTCTTAGAGTTCCTTATTTTACTTTTTTATGACTAATAGCTAAATCTTGTTTTATCCTGTCTTATATCAAATTTATTCCCCTAATGATGCAGAGTCTCTTAACAGTAGTTAGTTGAAAACAATTTACATCTCTGATATTAAGATAATGATTATGTACCATTATATCTTTGATTTGGAACAAAAGCCTTAAATGTGACTCAAAAAATATGCTCATCTTTGAAGGACTAATAGATATCAAGTCATCAGAGTAAGAGAAATTTATGCATTCATCCTTTCTCTTCCACTTGAAGTGATCAGTATATTGGGACCATACAACACTGGTATGGTATTCATAATATATTAGTAGTTCTTACAGAAAAGAACATATTTTTTTACTTAGGAATGCCAAGTTATTGACACAATAATGTTGAAGAATTTTCCTGGCTTGTATTTCCTTGACACCTTCCAGTCTTTGGGCCAGAGAGAGCTAGAAAGCTTAACATTTTTATGAATCGTTCTGACTCTGTAGAGGTTTGTTTAGTTTTTTGCAAAGATCTGTGACACAAAATAGAGTAATCTAAATAGATATGAAGGCAAGTTTTATATGGTAATGACTAACTTTGACAAACTGGTATCCCATCAGTTCTTATATATTAATTACACTGCTAAATATTTTTAAAGTTTTTTAAGAATACTTTCTAGACTTCAGTAATTCAGGCTTTCACCATTGTTATTAAAAAAAAAAAAAGTTGGAACAGATTTTTCTCCAGTGGCTCAATTACATCCATCTGACTATCAGCAACATTAGAAGCATGTGAAATTCGGTAATTGGGGAACGGGTCACTGGTGCAGATGAGTAATTTGACATATACAGATATTCCCATTAATTTCTCATGAGAACCATGTAAGAGAACCTGTGTATTGTTTTCTAATTATTAACTGTCTGGGTTTGAGTCATAAAATATTTATATACCCAGACAGTAGACCATCGTAATCAAGCAAAAGCACAATGAGATTTAGCTCAATTAATAACTGTAGAATTTGGCTGAGCGTTATTACATTCTTGGCAGTAGGGAAAACTGGACTTTCCAACAGCAAGTGCCAATGCAAAATGTATTGGCAAGGAACAAATGTCAGCTTAGATCTATGAAATTCCCTTTTTTCAAGCAGTAAAAGTATAATTAGTCTGGTTTGTATTAGCATAAAAATACCCAAACTCTGGTGTACTACTGTATAGCTAAGTAAACAGGTATCTTTTACTGGCCCAAATTCTGTCCTTGTTTTTGGTAACACATGGTCTGTGGTGGAGCTAAATCAGATTTATAGCCACAATAAACAGTGCCGCTGTGCCCTGATTCTTCTGTGTGCTCCATTTATTGATACTAATATTCTTCAGCTCCCAGTGGCTAAATGTGTGCTGTGAAGTGAGCAGCAGTGGTTGTTACAGAGCCTGTTTTACTACATTAATGTTTTACTATATTAGAGACCGGTGGGTCTCTAATGATGATATTTAATGGGATGTCACAAATGAATAACTTTGCTTTGCCTCTCTATTTGAGGAAAGAAAGATTTCCTAAGATAGATGAGCTGGAAGATAAATGAGGGAGTTGCTTTCTTTTAACTTTTGTTTTAAAGATGATACTCATTTTTCTTCCTATCATTCTTTTCATCTACTGTCCCAAATTCTTCTTGGAATTTGGGCTGCAGATCTGATGAGAGTAGACATGATTTCACATATCTGGTATCATTTTTTTAGTTGGTGACAAAAATCCCACTTAATTACGTGACGGCTACCTTTGGATATCTCTGATATGCAGCCACACAGGCAGGAAGAGGGAGGAATCTATGAAGTAAATCTGCCAGATTAAAAATACATACTTAGGTTTGGACTTGGCCATTGTTTTCGAAGAAGCTCCCCAGAAACCATGCATATGGATCCCATTTCCTGCAGAAGTTTGCTTGAAACCCTCACAAAGTCAGTGCTTCGCACTTCAAAGCTCCCTGGTGGAGATAGATAGGAGTTGGGCCACAAAAGCTCCGCTCCTGTCCTCGGCTGTGGCTTAACTGATGCTGTGGCCATGCCCCCTCGTGCCTGCAGAGAAGCCCCTCGCCCTGCTCTCTTGGAGGGCTCTGGGGGAGAGCGGCAGCACTCCCCTCGGGGCTGCTAGAGGCTGGGAGGTTGTCTGTGCGCTGACGTTTCTCCTGCTGTTGGGATATGTGGAAAAATCGCTGGGTTGCAGAACGGCACCAATACACGTGGAGCTCACTGAATGCTATTCTCTAACAAAAGCATTATTTTGTAAAGGGGGGAAAAAAGAAAAAGTATAGAGAAAAAAAATTTAAATGTGTTTTTGATATTTGGAGCTATTTAACTGTATCATTAGCTTGGCCAAATATCATGACATGGGCAAGTGTGATTGTGGTTTTCTTATAATTTAACCAAAGTGATTGCATGTATTGTGTGCTGGCTACATGCACTATTAAGCTTCATCTTTGTGCAATCAAAGAAAAAAATAGTGCAAAAAGCATTGGAAGACCCAGGGCTTCTGAATATGTTAAAATCATTGCAAAAGACACTTGAAACTTAGTGATCATTCAGTCTTGCTAATGCTTGGTGATGATATCTCATTGAGTAACAGCAGTGGTCCTAAATATTTGTAAAGAATTGCAGTGGTGCCATATGCCTTTTCTTCTAAGTAAAATGTAGATGATTCCTTGGGAATCGTCTGTAGTCGGAAGGCTACTGCATATTAAAATGTGCATCTACGACTCTGTCCAGCTGTGTGCTGCCAAACCACACACATTAAAAAGGAGCTGAGGTGGCAGTGTCTAGATCCAGAAAAACCAAGATACTTCAGATATAATGCTACCTGGTTCGATGCTGAAGCTTGGATGTCTCTGCAGTACACTGCAGTATAGAGACTGCCCCACTTTGCCTCTCTGCCACAGCTTCTCATGGGTAAAATGGGGTTAAGCCCCCTTATTCAACCCAGAGGGGTCTTGCAAGAAGCACATTATGCATTTTATTGAGAGGAATAGAATAAGTAATCCAGCTTCTCTTATCTTTCTCATGTTAGTGAATGGTTATTATGCTAATTTAGGGAGAGAAAACACTTTTATTGGCATCAGTTCTTTTGTCTTCTGCAGCTGTCTCTGTGAACCTCTAAATAAAATCACACAGAGACCACAAGTCAGTCTCAATGGCCAGACACATTTATTCAGGTTCTCTTCAGGGCTAGGAGAGCTGAAAGAATAACGTTTCATCAGAATGTATTTGTCAAGAAGATGAGCACTCAAGATAAATACTACAGCTGATGCCAAAAAAGAAATTAAAACAGGACATTCTCTGCACGTGGTTTGTTTAAGCAAAATCAGATGGATTTGCCTCTCAGGACACCAGGATTGGAGCTGCTTTTTCGTGCTAGGTGCTATATTTTCTCTGACATTTTTTTTTCTGACTTTACTTTTATACCTACGAGAGTGTCTGAAGTGATTATTCATATTGCTCATTCCACTTCATCCATGCTAATTAGAATGTCATTTGCAGGTCAGATGGAAGTGTAAGCGAGCTAGTATTTCTGAGAACTTCAGTGTAGTAGACAAATTGTCTATGCAATTCCTTCTTCGGCATTTATTGTCTAATGCAATGCAATGACTCTGTTTAAACCTATAAACAAGCATCCCCCACCTTTGCCTTTAATGACATCAGCTTTCTACCACATTGTGTTTCCAGTCTCTGATGCAATGCTTGTGAGTGAAAGAGCTCGAAAGCAGCAGGCAGGCTGGTGTTTGTGTGGTTCTGTGAAGAAATATTTTTATTCCTAAAGACGAATTGCTCTTTCTGCAGCTGTGATTTGACACGTTTTTCTCATTAGCACCTCAGCCACACGCTGGTGGTCTCTTAGGCTTAAAGCAAATGCCCCTGTATAGGGCAGCTCGGGACCGCGGACTCTTACGGGCACCGCCAGTAAGAGTCCCTGCTGCAGCCCTACTAGGTGTCCTACTGCAAATGGGCTTGGTATTTAAAGCCCGTCTTCTGTAGCAGTCTGGATGCAGTCACTGAAACTCTTCAGACAGAGGACCAGCTCTTTATGCATCCTCATTTGCGATGAGGCTGTTAGCAGACACGGATAAGAAATGGAGCCCGCTGCCTCTCAGAGGGGCTTGTAGGGACAAGCATTTCTCACCCCCGTGAACACATTTAAGTGCTGACAAGCGCTGCTGTCTAGGAGCGAATCCGTCGGCGTGGGAGACGTGCCGGCTTTTCCTGGGAAGCGCCGCGTCGGGACGCGCGTCCTGAGGGAGCTGCCCCGTAGGTGGCGCGAGCGACCCGCTCTAGCGCGCGACACCGGCCTGGTATGGCTTCTTTAATTATTAATAATATTGTTTTAAGCAAAATGGTAAAAACATCAGAGTCCTTCACAGAGGTGCTACTGGTCCTGGCAATGCTTCCACCCAGCGTTTACTGGGGCACATTCTTGCAGGAGCTCCAGCCACCGGGCATGTCACAATGAATTATAAGGATTTTTTTTATCAAAAAGACATAGTTTTTTATCTTAATAGTGTGCATCTGAGCCCTTCGAGAGTGCCCTCTCATCCCTAGCTGCTGCAGACATCAACAGACAGGTCAAGCTTGCAAACAGCTTATTTATGCTATTGACCATGGCAAAGCTGACATAATTTGAGCATTAGTATTTATTCCTTTCTGGTGTCTTGTCTTTTGATATTTGAATATTTTTCCCCCAAAATCTCTCTCTGGTTCAGCAAAGGCCATGAAGTCTATTTTCTAGCTGTCCTGAAAGTCTGCTGTGTTGGAATGTGCTTTGCTCTGAGTGCCCAGAACCCTGCACAGATTTTTCTGCTGTTTCCGTAGAAAAGAAGGGTGAAGAGCAGCCCTTTGATCTTAATCTTTCCATACTTAGGGAAGAAAGAGAGTGCCTTTTCAGGGTGTCTGCAGTTGATACGCAGTTATACCTCACATGGAGGGGTCAAGTTCATTCCTATCCAGGTTTAATCACACATGAAATAGTGTTGATATTCCACACGCGGCCGCAGTAGGAGGAGGTAACACAGGGCTGCAATTCCAGGGATTTACTCTGCTCTGCTCAGTATTGCTACGCCTGAGAGCAAAATCCTCCATATGTAGATAAAACTGTGAAGGGAAAAGAAATCAGAAGAGGACTGTCTGTACAGACCTTCTGTCTCTAGTTACTCACAACCACTGAATAACAGTACGACTATTTATTGCACTTTCAAGCCAGGCGGAATAGACACTTGTTTTCAGGTGCTGCAAAGAGAATCCAATGAAGGAACTCAAGAACAGAATATGTTTTTGTAACTCGAGATAGAGAAATAGGTGTCTTGAGAAGACCAGGTAGGAAAGTTAGAGAAATTGCAGAGAAAGTGCAACTAAATCAGGGGAATCAAAGAGCTCTCAGAAGGAAAGGCTGAAAAGGCTCTGGCATATCTCTTTGGAGAGAAGAAATCCAAGGGCTGATGTGATTGAGGTCTGAAAAATCCTAAATCGGGTATAAATGGTGCACACTGCACTGCTTTCATCAAGTGTTGCAATATAGAGCTAGGGGCGTATGTGAAAATAGCAGAGGATTGTATTAAAAGAGATACAACGAAGATACTACTTTAAGTAGGTGGATGGTGAATTAAAACCTGCTGCCAGAGGCAGCTGTGGCATCTCCTAAATCTCCTGCTGTGGATACTGGTGATGCCCAGTGGATATGAACCACAGAAGGATCTTCCATGCACAGACATCTGTACTTTAATAATCTTGGAGTAAGGTCTGGTGGGCTGAACCTGTTGAGGTGAATCTCTGTAGAGTGGAAGCACTAATCTTGCATGTGTGCATAAGAACCACGGCGTAGGATTGAAAGAACAGTCTCTACCTGTGGCTATCTCATCCTACAAGTAGTCCTAGATCACTGATATGGTTTGTGTTACATGGGTGAAGCAAAAATTTTGGATGTGCTCTAAAGCCATGGCAAGGAGATATGCTATAGTTGAAGCCTTGTAAAGGGTGGAAAAAAACCAATTTTGGTCTTTGGAGTGGTCACACCTGTTTCTGTGATACATTCTCCACCATTTTGGTTCTTCTAGTTTCTTGTAGCAGGTAAACTGCTTGAGCTTAAAGGACAAAGTGGGCCAAGTATCTTGAGCTTTGTAGTTGGAGACACTGCTAGATGTGCCATGGGGAGTTAGAGCTACCTGGAAAATCCCACTAGGCACCTCTTGGCACCTACAGGAACCCCCATGAGCTTCAGCGTTTGTTCCTCACAATGTGCACAGCAAACTCCTTATGGGCTGTCACTTTGAGATGGGTCAGAACAAGGACAGGAGCTTGAAGTAGAAGTCGCTTGGGAAGGTTAGAAGAACTCCCCTTAGAAAAATATATCTCAAACTTTATCTGTTTTTACTATTAAATTCTATTCACCCTCTTAAGATGTCTTTGAACATTCTAAGCCCAGGGATACCCATCCTCAGAGAAGATTAATGTGAAAGTAGCCCACTGGGTTTCTTGCTTTGACAGTACAAGTCTGAAAAATTGGAAGTAATGATTTTGCAAGAAAGCATTGGTTGCACTCACTTCCTAGGTACATAAGTAATAAGAATGTTTTTTAGATATCTAATATCTAAGGTTATATACTTGCAGGCTCCACTTGCCTGAAAGCTAGTTGAGCTGAGGAAATAAAATAGTCACTGTCACTATTTCACAAAGCTACAGCCTTGTTAAAGGAGATGTTATAGTAATATCCAGAGGAGAGAATGAACTTACTGCAGACAGGAACTGTAATAAAAATCATCATAAAAATCAGACCCCTGAAATTCTTGGGTTCAGCTGCAGACTGCAGGAGATTTCTCATAAAAGCATTTGACACACTAATGTGACTGTGCATTGGATGGGAAAAGGGGGATGTCACCTGTGAAGAGTGAATCTTTTGGGCCTGTTCCTCATCAAGCTAAACCCAATGCTGCATTTTCAGCAACAAAACTGCAGGCCACTTGGATTAACTGAAGCTGGGTAAGTCTTTTAAATTGTCAAATGTCAGATGAAAAAATACCAGGGCAGCTGGGGCTGGGTGAGTGTTAAACCTTGTTCAGATGGCGTGTCCTCAAGTAATTGGGGATTGCCAAGCACAGCTTCCCATGTTCTTTTAGGATGAGCAGAGGTGCCAAGTGTGCAGAATTGGAAACTGTCTGAGGGTTTTTTCCCTTGCTTGATGTTGTGCAGACAGCAGAGACAAAATACCAAAAATGCTTGAAATCCTTGTGACCTTTCATTGCAAACTGTGAACTTCGTCCACTAACCTCCAATTTCTATTTACACTGTCAGCAGAGACTCCTTGCTCTATTGCCTTTTCTTTCCCCTTCCCGTTTATCGTGTATCAAGTGACAGCTCCACAAACACTGCACGGGAGGGGGGACCTGAGCGCATTCCAGGACCACTGCGCGTTCAAAACACTAAGTCTCCACGTTGTGGGCTGCTTAAAAATGCCTGTAATGCAAGCAGAGAAGCCCCAGTGTTGCTGTTTGCACACAAAGCAAGCATTCTGCAGCGAGCTTCCCCTCACCATCGCCACCAGGGCTGACAGTCCCACACTGTGTGCCAGCACCGGGGGGCTGCAAAGCTGCCCCATTTGCACCATCCCCCATTTACACCAGTAGTACGTGCAGGCCACCGTGGAGTAAATGGTTCAAAAATGCGTTTGGTAAATACTGTGTCAGCTTCTCGGCTAAAATATCCCTGACTCCAGCGCTGTGCTCCGCTGCTCACCCACCCTTTGTCCATCACGAACTGTCTGGCCTGCTGCAGGGAACAAGTATGGGGGGCAGTTCAGATGTGTGCACCAGAAATCGTTCCTATGGCAGATTGCTGTGAATTGTGGTTTTTCACGCTGTTGGCACAGAGTATCCTAATTTGAGAAGGATAAAAATATCCTTAAGCCATCTCTCAAGCAAACACCAACAACTGCACTGAAGTCCTTTGAAAGTAAACAGGAGGTTGAACTGCATAAGAATTTGTTGGCTGGTGATTGATTTACTAACATGATACATTCATGAACTATCATCAGGTGGGCAATTCTTCTGACTGTATCTCAAATTTTACATCATTCTCCAGTATCAAATCCTGAATTTTGCAAGGCAAAGACCTTAACAAAGGTCCTGAACTCTTTGTGGTGTAGAAAATGGTATAGAAAAGTAGCGTTTCCTGAGAGACTGCTGCAAAGTAAATACACTGGTGTTTTCTAAAGAAACCCAGTGATTCCATAAGGAATGATTACTTTGATAAGTAGGTTCATAAGGCTTGTTGGAGGAGACTATTCACTTCATACTACTTTTCTTTGGACATAGAAAAATGGGTGGAAGACATTTGTCAAGTGATGACTGCAACAACGAGCACTGTATATTGCTGTTGCTGAATTATCTGTCAACAAACTACATGCTTCAGAGCTTCCCAAGACCCACTTGTCTGTGCTGCACAAATGGGATTTATGCTTAATGCAAAATCCATAAAAATACTACTGTTTGGTTAAACAGTTTCCCAAACCAGGCAAGCATATTGCTCAGGTTTTCCATGAACTTTCTGCTATCTATGTAATGCTATCTGCCTGTTTTAGAAAATCTGTCTGTTCAGCCTAAGGAACTCGTGAGGGCAAATCTACCTTGTTCTCTTTCCGTATTTCTCAGTATTAGAGCTTTCTGTGTCAATTATTGCTACCAAAACCCCAAACAAGCCCCTCTTCCTCAAAACACGGACTAAAACAGCCATCTGGTTTACTCACAGTAATGCTTGGCTTGGTTAAAGAAGCCACATTCAGCAACAGGAAAGTGAGTTTCTGAGCTACTGAAAAACACTGCTACATTTGGAAAGCATTTTGCTTTTTGTAATTTCCCTTTAATTTCCTCCCATTCCAGAACTGCTGAGAGGAATCTAAGGAAGTTTTGCAAGAATGGCTAAAGGAGTTAGGCAACTGGCTCCTGTTTAAAACCAATGAACGGGTAAATGTCAGATAAGATAGTTCTGTAAAGACAAATGATTTGAGGCTTCAGTTCCATTAAAAATCACCTAGTCCTTCCACCTCCCCTGTCAGAGTGGGAAAAGGAAGGCTGGCAAACTAATCCTTGTTATCAGAGAAGCAGAGATTGAATGGAGGGACGTAAAGCATGGGAAAATGTGGAGGAAACTGAGTTCAGAGGAGACAGCTGTGCTGGTGAAGTTTGTACACTGAGAGATATAAGGTGTAGTTCAACTGGAGAAAAAAAGGAGAGAAAGAGTACCGGACTATATAGATTAAAATATTACTTTCAGACACTTAAGTTTTCCTTTGATTTTGAGACAAAACCTCACATAAAATTGTCGTATTACCTCGCTAAGCTCCTATAAACTCAGCACAATATTTTTTTTCACTCTGTTGATCAGCTTAGTGTGTCTGAAGTTAAACTCTTTGTCCTTTCTGAATAATTCTTTATTTGTTCATTTCAATTGTCTTTTTTCAATCTAAAGATATTATTAAAATACCACAATTGGGTGGGTAGTGGTGGCCATGACACTGGAATAAAATACAGAAAAGCCAAAGCAATCTGAAGCAAGCTAGACGTTCTGAGTACATTTCTAAAATACCTTATTGCTTAAATAAAATAAACTTAAATCCTTTAGCCTAGCAATTACTTTCAGATGTCTGATTGTTTATTCTTAAAGAACTGTCGCATCGGCCATTGGGAACCAACCAGCCTCACTTCGATATCTTCACAAGTTTCCTTTGAATATCTGCTCCCTGCCTTCCACTGGAAACTACACACTCATCTTCATTGTCTCTTGTATTTATCTTAGTATGCTGTGTTTTATTTTATTGGAGGAAAATCTTAGCAGAACTGTTTGCGGCAGGATTTAGTTACAGGAAACCCAAAAGCTCAGCCTCAGTTTCAGCGGAGACAATTAGGTTGTTGACTTTGGTCGGTGCTCAGGACTTCTATTGGACCCAAATGCCTTTCAAGTGGCTCTGTGAGTTGATGCCCAAGTCTGAAAATTTTCTGGATTCTTGCTAGAGATACAGGGCTTTGTTTCCTTTTCATTTGAGGGATATTTCTAACCCGATCTGAATGCTTGGCCAAAATGCTTCTTCCTTCACTGAGTAAATAAAATACATAAAATAAATAGGAAATAACATAAAGAAAGGAAATCACATTTTCCACAACAATACGTATATAGTTTTCTGTGTCTTGATATCTGTGAGTTGTTGAGGACTGTATATTTTTCTCAAAGCAATTTTGTTAGGCATAAAAAATACTAAGTAATGGCTCTGTAATGGCTAGTTCAATTGCTGCTTTTAACTGTCTGGTAAGTGTATGTAACAGCTCATGTTACCATTTCATCTGCTGTAGGTAAAGGATGCTAAAAAGCACATGATACTTTTAAAAAGTGATCTGTATGATTGTATAACACAGGAAGATATTTATGGAAAGGTTTGAAGAAATTACTAATACAAAAAACAATGTTCTCATACGCTGTTTTAATCCACTACTCTAGGACTTCTACAGCAAAGTTATCAGAGTCCACTACTACTCTTGGATGGATTTTTTATTGCTGGGTGGATTGAGCTCTAAAACTTTCTTATGGATGCTCTGGGAGAATTTAAACACTAGCTGGAAAGGGTTTTGTTCTGCGTTACGGTTTTGTGGACTAGAGCCCTTGGCTCTCTCTCTCGTGCTGTCGTTCCCCTCTAGAGCGTCGCCTACCGTGGTGCGGTGCATGGCTCCGAGGCCGCCGGCTGCCAGGCGCCCCTGGACCTCGCAGTTGTTGCGGCCCGAGGAAGCGTGGAGGTTTCACCAAGCGGCGAATCCATCACCGCTGGCTTTCTGCAGCGACGGAGCAGGGTTTGTTGGACTCTGCCCGTCTCGTTTCGGCTCTAAATTCTATAGGGTTGCTGTAACTACAAGAGACAAGTGTGGTCCACGTTGCTCATCCGCACTGGGCACTCAGAGTGCCTGGGGGAATTCACATCAACTCACTGTCAACATGTGGAGTCTCTTAATTAGCTCTCTAAAAACAACCCAGAATGCAGGACACTACTGTAGTAATGCAGCTTGTTAAGCAATAATGCATTTTTTCTTCCAGAAGTCACACTCGGAAACAGACAATAGTCATAGGCATAAGAGGACTGTGGATACTATGAGCTAATGTCTACTTGTCAGAAACTTTTCCGTTAAGGCTCGAAGTGATGTTTAACATATTCTTCCTGTGATCGAGCTAAACTAAACATAGCATTAAACATGGATTTCCCAATGAATGTTAGTGTGCTTTACTTTTATATGAGCATGTTTGTGCGAACATACGTGTTAATATGTATTTGGGATATAAAAAGTTCCTCAAAATCGCAGATTGCTGTATTCTAAGTATATAAGGGTTTTGGCATCGCTTTTCTAATGAAGCCTGTCCTTTATCTTTCCTGATTGTAAAAATAGATTCCAAACAAGATTCTTCAAACAAACGTGAAATGCCAAAATTACATGTTTTCTCCTATTTATCAATGGCAAATGACTGAAAGTGTAGGTTTTCTAAACTACCTAGGGGAAAAAAAAATGCTGCTGACAATGAGCACCAAACAGGATGTACCAAATATTCTTGCATGGGAAAATCAAATGCTCCAATATATAGCAAACACTTGAACAACTTATCCAATCCTGTTTCATTGATAGCTTTAAGACAAGCTCCACTTCAAGCGTTTGCACTTTGGTTTTGCCATTAAGGATTTCAGAGTAGGTATACTTACATTTAGCTTTCAGGAAAGGGCAGGAGGAGGACAGTTTTCTTGCTTTTCACTTTGAGAGGCCTAGATTTCCCGCTTGCGTTAGTCCTTTGGATATTTCCTTGATCTTCAGTTCATCCCTAGAGAGGGGAGGAAAAAAAAGAGATTATAATAAATGCATGGGCACACTGTTGGTATTATCCTATTTTGCAGAAATATTACAGAATATTAGCCAAGGTTTTCAGATATAAGTGGCTTAACTTAGTCCCTTAATTCTGTGTTCAGACTCCTTGTTTAAGGTCTGCTGCTCAGCAGTGTGGAAACCTGGCAATTCTTCCCCTTGGAGGGGCCTTCTCAGCTGGTCAATACTCATGAAAACCCATGCAGTGGTTTGAAGATGAACTAAAAATCTGATGGTTAGGTACTTTGGTCTGGCCATCCTGAAGCAATTGGGCTCTACATCAAAAGCTGTGCTTTGATTTCAAGAAAGGCTCCTTGAGCCTTGTCGCTGCCACTTTGGCTGAGGTACCGCGGGCCTCTCTCCGCACAGCAGCTACAGGATGGGAGGTTGGAGACACTGCTAAGAAGCCTCTGCTCTCTCTCCCCTTTCTTCGCATGTGTTGCCCCATGAACACACACAAGCCCTTTCTGCAATGGGGCACGTGAAGTCTGGTTCAGCTTGTGACTTTGTTGGCTTGCCCCAAGCACCCGGGCTCAGGCCTGCACCGGCCCTGCACGACCCTGCTCCCCGCCATGGCCACTGGCCAGGCCACCCTTACAGAGGACATTCAGGGTGGGAGGAAAGCTGGAAAGAAATACTATCCTCGTGTCTCCATGAAGACACCACAGGAAAAAAATTGAAAGAAGGAAAACAAGAAGGAAGAAGGTGAGTGGTTCCATGTTATTTTTAAAGGGAATGCGGGCTATGCATTACAAATAGCCAAGGGAAAAAGTGCGAGAGAAAAACAATTTCACACCCCATTATCAAGGGATAGGAGATACTGCCCAAGCGCTGCAGATTATTTGTAATTGGTTTCATCCAATTCATCTGAGTTGGATAAAGAAATGTGCGTTTGGCATCTCTCCTGCGTGGCCCCTGAAGCCCGGGGAGCGGGGATTGCCAGTGCCTTGTCCGCAGTCTCATTGACGTTCGCTTCCCAGCCTCAGGAGAAGCAGCTTTGGATGGTTTATCCTGCCGGTACACTTTAAATGCAATAATTCAGATCACATCTACGACCTTCCAGCACTTTTGGAGGTGACTCTGAGCCCCAAAGCCCAGCTCTGGATGCAAACTTCTCTACGACTCGCAGGGTTTTGGGCTCAAACTGTTCTCTGAGAGAAGGAAAAATCTCGAATTCAGAGCTAGCGTTGAACAGGAAGAGGATGTAAAGGGGCCGAAGCTGCTCTCCAGGTGCCCAGGGCAGCTGTCACAGCTGCCCTTCCTGCCCTGGCTGCAGCCGGGTTGCTCTGACCTTCTGTCCTGGCCCTGCGCTGATTCCTGTTCCTCCAAAGCCAGGCTCAGCCCTCCCCAACAGTGCAGAAGCAACAGAGAGGTGTGTGCAACGCCAGAGTGGACAGCAAGGGTTTTACTAGAGCTTCAAGTACAGTAAATGGTCGTGCACTCTCCTCTCTCCCACCCTGTTGGCTGCAGGTATCCACTGGTGAGGAAAACACTATTTAGTCTCTTCAATTCACGGGCAGAAAGACAGAAAATCCCCATATTTACACTCCTGACAAAACCAGCATGGCCTCCCAATTCAGTTCACTAATCAGAAAAATATTAGCTCTATTTTAGGCATGTACTTAAGTCCCACTGATTCCATATCCAGCAGAAATGTGAATGACTCCTGTGGAGTGAGGTCTGTGTTGAATTGGATCTACTTAGTAAAATATTTTGATCTGGTTTGGGGGAGAAACAAGGAATCTGGTCAGTTGCTGCAAATGCTTATGTAGCAAATTCACTGTGATATTCTTTGGACTGTTTTCTAATAAATTTTTTAAATTTTTGTGAGAGAATTACTGTGGAATAGAAGTCTGGGTGTGGAGAAAAGTCACAGGAATGTGTACACATAATTAGGTCTTTCAGAAGCAGCACACCACATAGGATTTCCTAAACTGTACCAGGAAACATTGACATCCTGGAACTGACATTTGCAGTTTCAAATGCCAGCTTTCCAAGTATAATTAGCGTCCTTGTAAATGTTTCACTTAAAATTGGGGCTTGCTCTGGACAAGCTGGTCCATCAGTTTTAAATAGCTTTTTGTCACTTATTATTTCCTTTTCCAGTATTCCACGAAATGACATCTATGATATTTAAAGTGAAGAAGTAGTAAAGTGAACTAAGTGAGCTTGCTTTTAAAACGTATTTCTTATATTTAGAGAGAAGTCAGTAGTTGAGGTTGGGAGTGAGCGCTCTGGAGACCATCTGGTCCAACCCACCCTGCTCATGCAGGGTCACCTACAGCAGGTCACCCAGGACCACGCCAAGCTGAGCTTTGGCTATCTCCAAGGCTCTGCTCTAGACACACACCAAAATATAGGTAGAAGATATGAAAATTACTCATGACAAATGAGTCACATTATTATTTTGTTTTAAGCCATGAGAAAAATGAGACACAAGGGGCAGGAATCAGAACAGATCAAAACCTTTAGTGCTTTGTGATCCAAACCCACAACTGTCTATTGAGATGCAAAATGTTCTTTTTTCACATAACGTGTGAAAAAAAAAACATGAAGAAGTTGTACTGCAAATGCTGGCAGCACACGATGTTGCAGTTATTCTCAAGATTTTGAGAGGCTTGAATCAAAACCAGGACTTTAAACAACATTGTGGAAAAAAACATTTTTATATTTGAAAAAAAAAAGAAATGACATTTGCTCCAGAATGAGTGCGGCAAGTTTCTACGAGTGACTGATAATAAAAGCACAAACAGGTAGTGCCATGACATAACCTCTCTTCTTACTCTTTTCCAAGATAATAAATACAGAATCATTCAGATCATACTCCTGTTAGGGTTGTTAGATTTCTGGACTGTTAAAAAGAACCTGCATGTTCTGCTGTCTGAAAAAAATGTACCAGCAAATACTAGCCCTGCTCCTACTGCGGCCCTCGTCTGTCATGTGTAGCAGCAGGGCTGAGAGCAGATCCAGGATGGAGCCACCAACTCCGCTGCCCTCCTAGTTGCTTGTGGGAACCCTATTCCTATCCACTCCCACTTAAAACCTGCCATTTCCTCATGCAGAGGCAAAAGGAATTGTTCACAGGGCTGTACCATGCGGGCCTGGGTTGGTTTCACGCCTCTTTTTGATGTTATGTAGCAGAGTTTAAGCACAGAAGCTGAACATATGATTTATGGTGGATCAAGATGGAAGATTAAGGATTAAAATTTCAGAGCTAAATGGGTGGTCTTATCCAGACAATTACCATAGACTTTATTGAGAGAATTACCTGACTGAATAATTCGGAAACATCACAAGGCTTTGATTAGCTGTAAAAGTGTTGCCATAAGCCAATGAAAGCAAGCCCTCCTTTCTCTCCATCTTTAATTTTCCTCATCATGCCTGAGGAATTTCTCTAACATCTTTATGAGTTCAGTATTCCAAAGGTACTCTATGGGTACCAAACACATGTCCGGTCACTTCAGTAACCTTGTTCTCTGTGACTGAGTGATTGGAGGTTATCAAGGTGTGATTGGAACTTGCTTGCAAATAGCTGGACAAGTTCCGTTTTGTTTAGTCCATGAAAATTCAGTGAAACCATTTATGTTCACCTGGCACCCCTCAACATGTGGGATACTTGCATTAACCTAAACATAGATACCGGGTAACAGCAAGTGATTTCTTCAGTGATACTGGAACTATCACAAGCTTTGTCTTCTGTTAATAGTGGCTTCTAAATGTGCTAACCTTCTCAGTTTTTTTCAGCCAAAGCAATTCCTACAAAATCCCCTACTCCAGAAAAAGTTGGGAGGAACACACTGAACTGCAATTAAAGAGTGGGCCTCAAAGTGCCAAGAAGATTATACGGAGGTATTACTGGTCCAGACTGAAATTTTGCCAGGACTTTAGGATACAATTAGGTATTACTGTGTGTTCCTCTTTGGTATGTTTCTACACCATAAACTTGGACAGAATTTCAAATTTGCAATGAAATCTAAGCCCTAAAAAGACTACAGAATTTCTTGCTTGAAAATTTTCCTGATTCCAACTAATACATACAAAGATTTGCTGGTGCCAGCCATAACTAGTGCTCAGAGAGGTACCTGTAAAAGGAGAAGTTGGGTATAAAGGGCATGGTGTAATTTTAGTAGGGTTGTTCATGCATGCCTCGCCTCTTGAAAAAGAAAAAAAAAAAAAAAGCTTTCCAGCTCATTACTGCAGCCAATATCAACAAATCAATTCTTTATCCATCCGGGAATTTTTTATCAGTTTAGCCTCATACTATAAGGAAAAAAATGCAGCAAAATGCACTATTTTGATATAATCTAATAAAAAGTCAGTGCATATAGCCTGCTAGCATCAATGTGTAATGTCAATGTTGTTCTACTTGCCACAGGTGTAGGTAGTTTTTCCTACCCTGATCAGCATCAGCCAGTTCTTACTGCTGTGTCTGTTCACTTGTTTGGCTAAGTGACCTGACCCAGACCAGACACTTTAATGTGATTTTTCTTAAAAGCATAGCACTATGCTAACTACTGGGCAACATTTGCAAGGGAATTGTTCTAAATATCATGAATATAATCCCTCTGAAATATGAGAGAAAATGTAATTTTCTGTCTGGCCTTCTCGCATTGAAAAATTGTACCCTGGCTTAAACACAGGGCAGAAAAGAACCTTGCCTGTCACACAGTAGTTTGCATGGCGAAAAAAATCATATCCTTTTTTGCTAATACAAAAATAACCCAGCATTAGACACTGTACATCTTTGATCTCTGGCAGAGAAAGCTTGATGAAAAAAGATGAAACTTCCAGGCAGTTTCTGTGCTGGCTTTCTAGCATCTCACACCATAAAGAAAAGGCAAAACTTCTCTATTTCAGGCTCTAGAACTCAGAGTTGATGGAGTGATCAAACATATATCGCATTTACTTTTGAGAGTAATTAAGTAATTAAGTGTAATCATGTACTCTGTGTTACATACATAGATTCTCAATCCTAGGGTTAAAGTCAATGGTGAATATGGCCCCCATACTGGGCAGAGGGCAAAATATCAATTACAGGCAAGTATATGTTTTTGTTTTTCAGCATCGTTTTTTTCTCTCAAGGCAAATCAAGGCAAATAGATGTTAGGGATAGTCTCAAATAGGTGTGTATTTTCTACTCAGGCTGTAGTAAGGGAATGGAAAGGAACCTAGTCCACCATTATTAATCGGAAAGTAGAAATGTTATATCTGTATATTTCATTACAGAGCAGAAACACTTCTATGCTTACAGAGGAAAAAGTACTGGGAATAGCTTCAAAATGCCACCCCTGTGTCTGAAATGCCTCTGTGCCCTGTAAAATATGACTCCCCTTATCTCCCTTAGGCATTTGTGCTATTTGTTGCCAATTCCTTTTAAGGCGAGATTTTAGGAGTTTCCCATCCCATGCAATCAGGAGAATTCTTCTCTGTGCTATTACAGCATAGGATGAAAGCTTTCGCACAGGCTTATTTGGTCACCACTGCAGTAGCATCTACATATTCCCATACTTGAGGTCAACACCTTGTGAGGTCCCGTTTTGTGGCTGGGAAGCTGAAGCCCAGAGGGACCAACCCCTCTGCACATGGCCCCTCAGGAGGCGCCAGGAGTGGAAGGACAAAGCAAAGGGTACTGAGCACTGCCCCTGAGTACTGCCCTTACCACCGGCTCTGCCCACGGAGCAGGAAGCCTTGTCCAGGGTCAACAGCCCAAATTCTTTAAAGGGCAACTTTGTGTGTTTGAGGAAATGGTGATTTTTCTTCTCTTGAGGTGCAGCCTGTGGTCTCAGCCAGATCCAGGATGTCCTTGCCTCCCTACCTCAGAAATTCTGCCCCACACTTTTCCAGGCACTGGATTGGTTTTATCTGGAGAATGTAATTAGCTTCTGAAAGCCTATAGTACACACAGGGTTTCTTCCAAGTCTGGCATTTCTCTTCCGAAGTTTCATGTGCCTGTATCAGTAGTATTTATAGAGGAGACTTTACAAGGCTCCCAGCTGTACTGCTGTGCAAGTTGCAGGCTTTACAGACACAGCAGCTGCGAGACGAAGTGCCCAACAAATCAGAAGTGATGCTCAGGCCTGTCAGGCGTGAGTAGTAAAATAAACATTTCAAAAGCCATTGAACATATATGATTAATAAAATGGGCTGGTAAAAACGAGACTGTTAGCTAATGACTCTAAATGAAGCATTTAAGGACTTCCTCAAATATTTATACAGGAAGAGACGGCTCAAGCACTGCAAAATACAATAAGTTCTTTGACTTAGTTGAACTCCCACAGACAGTGTAGGAGCAGAGAGAAAGTTTGGATGGGAATATAACAAAGAGGAGATTCTGGAAACAATTCAGCCATAAAAAGCAGCGGGAGTCCTGGCTTTGATGGATGAGACAATTCTATAAAGAATAAAAAGACGTACTAAGGCTAATACTAAGGAAAAATACCTCCATCTGATTTGGGCAGAAACATGTTGGTGATGAGAATGTTCCTAATCATAATCCTAAAGCTTCTGAAGCTACAAAAGAGCACAGAAAGAATAGATTGATTTCCTAAATAAAGGTGATTTGTAAAACACTGGCAATGCTTTGACCAGCAGATTAGAAATAATCTTCTCGGGTATAAATTAGACCTATCACTTAAGAATAATTAAAAAGTTTATAATAATCTTAGATTGTTCATTTAATTTTAAATTTTTATAAATACGGAGCTGAGTCTAATGTCTGCCTTTTCTGAGGTGCAAAGAAAGCTTCTGATAGAGCATATAGGCTTTTGGTAGGGCAGATTTACTACATCCAGACTGTTCTCTCTACAGGGGACACCTGAATGTGGTGATATATTCTCCCCAAAAGTCAAAATAAAAAAACTTTTTCTATGCTGCAGTTTGTACTGCAGTTGGTAGTAAAATCTAACATCCCTGGATATAGGAGAAAATTTCTAACAGGTAAACCTTCTTTCCCTGGCATTTTAATCTGAATTCATTTGAAATTGTGTGCTCCATCAGTTGCAAAACCATTTCCTTGGTAACTTTCCAAGATGGATCTATCCTTACTTGGTGCTGAGATTTTACATGCGGTAGAAAATAAGTCTGACTTATATTTCCATGACTTAAATTATTGTGAATTTAACAGTCTTAAATACTTTCACTGGTATCCAAGTTAGGAGGAGGTAGGGAATTCGTATTGATTTTCTGTGGAGGACTTCAGATACCATGTCCAGAAGCAGTAGTCTAAAACAATATAACTGATAGGAATTAAACAGAATCTTTGGCTTTGGAAACTGGAAAAATATCAGCCTTTTCCCTCTTCAAAAAAATGATGAATGTAAATGAAAATATAAAATAGGTTATCTTCCACTGAAGCTGGGTAATGACTCTATTTTTATCTAATAATAATACAAGGTTGACTGGGATAAGTTTTAGGTCTGTTTAATATTAAAAACATTCCAAATCTTAGCAGGAGAGCTGGCAGGCTGAGTAGATGACGCTTAAGAGGTTAAAATGATTATGATAACAATAAAAGAAAAGAGGTGATTATTTTAATTCAAAATTCACTCAAATAGGATTGAGGTTTGATGGGGGAAGATAGGTCAAATTGCACATCAGATTGACAGGAATAACTGTTAGTAATTTCAAACAAAATTCCACACCTAATAACATCCTATCTTTGTATCCCTATTTCCACATAATTATTTCCTGGGGAAAGAGGCATGGAGTTCCTGGCTATAATGGGATGAGTCTGACAAAGGATGAGGAGAACTACGTCTGCTTTGACTTCCAAAAATGAAAAGAAATATTCTTTCATTCTAAAACAAACACTTATTTGGAGAAAGACAGAAGGATAGAAATCCTATGGGTTTCTCTTCCTACAGAAAAATCTTCATTAATTAGAAGTATGACTTCTTGCAGAGGTAATCAGTTCAGTGAGCATCAATGTCTCTAGCAGAGACCCTGAGTTATGATCATTTTAAGAATCCATGAAACATCTACATGGTAAAGCCTGTTCTGAGAGTGAAGAAACAAAGGTGGGATGTAGTGAGCAGGACACAAAAATATACAGCCTATGATATGCAGCTTACAAAAACATGAAAAACAGCCTTTTTGGGGCAACCATGTTTCACAGAAGCCACATCAGACAGAGGGCAAATCATTTAAGAGCCCTGTGCTAATATTTCTCCAGCTGCAAAACTATATTAGCATCTAGCCTTCTATGATGGGATGACCAGTTGGGTAGATGAGGGGAGAGCGGTGGATGACATCTATCTTGACTTCACCAAGGCTTTTGACACTGTCCCTCACAACATCCTCCTGGACAAGCTCCATAGGTGTGGAAGGGATGAGTGGTCAGTGAGGTGGATTGGGAATTGGGCTGGATGGCAGAGCTCAGAGGGTGCTGATCAGCGGTGCGGAGTCCAGTTGGAGGCCTGTGGTGAGCGGTGTCCCCCAGGGGTCAGTCCTTGTTCCAGTCCTGTTCGATTTATTCATCAATGACCTGGATGAAGGCACAGAGTGCTCCCTCAGCAAGTTTGCAGATGATACGAAGCTGGGAGGA
>JAWLRI010000031.1:10773607-10804495 GCA_034781795.1 Crypturellus tataupa
CCTGTGTGTGCAGGGAGGTTGGACTAGATGACCTCTAGAGGTCCCTTCCAACCTTAGGCATTCTGTGATTCTATGATCTTTCTCACAGTGGAAGCTGAAAGAGGATAACTTAATTAACGTGTGTAGTTATTTACAGCTCTTGGGTTGGAAACTGCAACAGAGGCCCAAAATGCTTGCTAGTGTTGTTATTTCTGTACCCAGATGATTTGTTCATGTGTTTGCAACATGCCGGGATAGAAACCTACTGGCCGTAACACAGTATTGGCCAGTCCACCAAATGAGAAGCTCAATGGCATAAACAATATATCTAATTGGCAGGGTGCTTTGGAAGATCCACCCATCCTGAGGTTTTATTGCAGCTCTTGAGCCATATAAAAATCCAAATCGGCTCGATTTATGATTCTATTAGCCGCAAAGCCACTAAAGAGCAGACAGCGAGAACCTGGAGTCGAGCCGGGGGTTCGTTCCAGCAACGTGCAGTCGCGTTTGTGCAGATGTCACAACCTCCACCATGGACTCAAGGCTGAGGGTGAGCCAGAGGAAAGCACATTTTTAATATACTGGGTAATAAGGCAAATGCTGATCCTTGGAACCACCCGCAAAGACACCTGCTGATAGCTGGCATTAAAGGCAATGACACCTGCTAGACACATTGCAAGAGGAGAGGTGAAATCCAGAGCTTGTTTGCCATTGACTTCAGACAGGCCAGAATTTCTCCTGGAATGATTAATGGGCTCTATGTGTCTCTATAAGGTTATGAGTAGTTTATAAGACTTTTATTCACAGGCTGAGCTGCAGAACGTCCGGTAACAGGGATGCCAAGATACCAAAGGCAAATGCAGATAACACCCTTGCTTCCCTGTCACGTTATCTCATAGTGTGAGAACATAACACAAATTGGGTTCAGCACAGGACCAGCACTATTTGGATAAGGCAACAGGAGACAATTTAATCAGTGCTTAATCCAGAAAAATACCACTTCTCTCCCTCAGAGAACATCATTAAAGCATAACGAGCTACAATTAATAACTCATAGAAAATCTACATGGATCATGGATTAGATGGAAAGGTCAAAAAATTCATGACATGACAGTGTGTCATGTTATCCTACATACAAGTCATAACATAGACTATTCAGTGGACCTGATGGTTGGTGAAAAGCCCTTTTGAATGCTTAGATGGTTTATAACTTCTATTGCCAAGTCACTGGCCAAGAACCTGGAGAAGCACTCTGTGCAGTAAATAAACTGCCCACTCTTCCTAAAAGAGCTGCAAAACCACAAGCTTCAACTGAGATCAGAAATTTGTCTAAAACAAACTCTGAAGAGAAACATTTATTCTTCTTTATTTATTTTTATTTATTTAGCCCAATGTCTCTTGCCTCCTCTGTATTTTAGTATTATTGCTCTCCTGTAAGTGTCTACTTTTTTTTTCCATTGAAATTATATCAAAAAAGTTGAAACTTTTAATAAGCTGCCAATAAGGTCTCTGCAGCTGAGTCTGCTAAAATACCCGTGATTATTCTCTGAAGGGAGTAAATTTGCATGTAGGTTTTTCAGTATGCTGAGAGAATGTTTCTGCTGAAGTAATTCTTTCCACTGAACTCCCAGGGTGCTTGTACAAGAGGCTGATCTGACAGATGAATTTTCACAAGCTGCAAAAATTCAGACTCGTTGTGTGCTTCCAGTTTATATATCACCAGCTCAACACACAGACACACTGAGGCTTTTATGCAAAATCTGGGCAAGGGCCTCGCACTTTGTTTCAGACCTTTAGCTTGCCACAATAGCAATACTCTCAATATCCTCTGTGCATGACCGTGGCCTCGAGGCTCTCCCTTTCCCTCAAGCTGAAGGCAGAAAGATTCTGGGGAAACTACAGCATCTACACTGCTTAACTTTCACCAAAGTCATGGTTTTAGAAGAGTGACTGGACAGCACCACAGCACTTTCAAGACACTCTGAGAGTTATTGCAGAGATGTGTAAACTAGCTTGTGTTCACATACAGGATGGAAAACGAGTTCACTCTGAAAAAATAAAAGTACCCTGCAATGAATGCTGAAAAGTGATCCTGCCACCTCAGGGAGGGTGGTAGACAGTGATCTCGCTTTATTTGTATTGTGGGAATTGCAATTTTATTGCCATTTTATGTGATAAACAAAATTGCTTGCACCACTCACTGAAATATGCTGAAGACACAGAGGTTGTGTTTAAAACTGTGGGTGTCTGGCTGTGTTACCAGTGCACTAACACATGGAGAGATCCCATGAGAGGAATCATTCAAAGCTTATGAAGAGATGAAAAATATGATAAAAATGATGTTTGCAGTGCTGTTTTTTTGTTTGTCTTTGATTGTTTTCTTTTGTTTTCCTGAATATATAAAGAGTTAACATTTAGGACAGGCGCTATAAACCTGGATCTAGTTGCTTAACTCCCTGTCCAGAGCTTGGCTGTTCATCGAGGGTTTGATTCAGCAAGGTGCCTCCTGTGTAGCCTCAGTTGTTATTGACCTCACGTGGTTAGGACTACCCAGGAACAAAGAGGCCTTGGAGTTTCAGAGGTGCTTAAAACAGCTGTGCAGTCTCAATATACAATTGCAGTTTAGTGCATTTCCCACGATAGTTTTCAGATGTTATGTTTGGAGGGATCATTCATAAAGTGTCTGCTGTCATTCAGATCATGCGCAGTGGCTTTATGTTTTTCCTGTTTTGTGAATGCTACTCAATACCTGCTCTGGATTAGATCCCTAGGGCCATAAAAAGGAACAGAAGAAGCCCATGACTTTTGTTGGCCTCCCCTAATGTAACTGGAGATGGAAGACAGGCAGGCGTTAGTAGGTGGCTGTATTTTAAAGCAAGCCGCAACTACAAGCGGGTCATGCATTACATGGCATGCACAGGTAGCACCGTACATCTGCTCTGATCTGATGCAATCATGTCACATGTCATAATGTCTTTTAGGTTTCAATAAGTACACTGTTTAATTTGTCCTGCTTTATAGTCTTTTATTCCTAAATCTACCTCTAGATCCTGTAATACTCTTAACATATCTGCAAATCTACTACAGTAGCTACTTTATTTAAATAACAAGACTCCCCCTTTAGCGAGGAATTAAGCAACCTTTGTTGGCAGTAGTCTGGTAGGGTGCTTAATTCTGAAAAGGCTGTGCAAACCTCAGGATAAACTATTGAAAGAATGTTGCAAAAAGTCAGAACTGAAGGTTTGCTCTGTTGCAGAGCAAATAAACTTGCATTAGCTGCTCAAAGCAGACTTCATTGTTCAGTGACTCTGAGACAGCTGTTGCTGTGTCAGCAGAAATGCTCATGATCCAGTTTGAAATGGTCTTCTGGCTTTTTTCAGTGCATAAAAGTTATATCAGTAGAGCATTCTACAGTATGTTAAGTAAGTCCCTCTTTACCTCAGAGAGTTATCAGAATTACTTACACTATTTTTATGATGGATATTGGGACAAACAATGAATTGTAACCTTGTAAGTTGAAAACTTTTGGTAAACAGGGCTCTTAGGAGGGACAAACCAGCCATCTCTTAGGAAACTATTGAAAAAATGTGTTGATTTCCCATGCTATGATGATTATTTGGATTAGAGTTGCTAGCATCTACTGCTAATCTTCTGAGATATTTCTTTGAACTGGCATGCTTTGGCATTAGCTCTTGATACCAATGATACTGAATTTTTACAACAACAAACTTTAAAGGATTTTGGTCAGCAAATTCAATGTGCTTGTGCAAGGTATTTCACAGCCTGCAAGATACCCATCCTGGAGCATAACTTAACATGGTCTCTTCTTCCATCTACCTCCAGCATCTTGTTGGGCTGCAACAAGGTGACAGACTGCCAAAGGAAATGGCAGTATGATCTTTGTGTAGTAAAGGTAAGAGCTCATGTAGGACGCTGGGGCCTATGTGATGGAAGTGAAGAAAGATCTTATGCTTGTGTAACGGGAAGTTACATAGGCCCAGGAAGGCCTATATATTGTGCAGTGACAGTGAAAAAAAATGCCTGCAAATGCTAAAGAGGAAAAAAAAGAAAAAGGGGATAGAGCAATGAGATAGGAAGAGTAAACTTTAAGAATCAATGAATTATAGAAGAAAGTTGTACAGGCTGAATATTATTATGAAGGTTTTTATTTTGTTGATGATAGGATGTGTTAAACCAAGCCTCTCAAGGAAAATATTGGAAGTCTCATGCCTGTGGTAAAAAGAACAGTCTGCAGAAATATTGGGAAGTGACATGGGAAGGTAATCTCTAATTGGCTTGGATGATCTGCCTAGTGTTGCGCATTTCCACAAAGTGCTGATTACAGCCAATATTGTACTAGTGTACTTTAGGGCTCTATAAGTGTTAGTTTATACCTAGGGTAAGCATTAATACATTTTGTTAATACCCTTTTAGCATTACAAAAACAAAAGAAAATCGAAACTATTGTTTGACTGAAGGTTGTCAGTAAGTCACTGACAGGTCTCATGACTTGTTATTGCTCAGCCCTCTGTGGAAACAAGTATCTCCTTGTTCCAGGATGTCAAGCAGCCCAGCCTTGTTCCCACTCAGTCAATGGAAAAAGTCCAATTCATGTCAATTCATTCCGTAACTTGGCTTAGCTCATGACTAGACACTAAGTAATAAATTATTTTTTTGGTACTGTTAATTCTGTACAAACAGCTAAAAAGTTGAATCAAAAATTATGTAAAACGTAAAGTGAGGGCAAACTACTGCGTATATATATCAGCTTAGTATATATGAAAAAAGGCCTCAGCTTTTTCATTTCCAACGAAATTTTTAAAAAATCCTTATTTTTTACTATGCTGATCAATCTTTATTTTACCAGTATTTACATAAATGTGGTAACCTGCATCATTAAGTAACGATATGTATACTACTTAGGACATGTGATGTTCAAAGTACATGGTTACTTGTGTCCAGTTTCCCATGAATTTGGTTTAAATGAAAAAAAATCTTATCTTTTTTCTCCTTTAAATCCTTTTAAAAAAACTAAGGGCTTTCTTGGATGAGTTGGTGCTGTCAGATACCAGGGAGTTTAGGAGTGTGTGCCCTTGGTGTAGAGTTATTGAAGTCTATCATCTCACCTATCTCTCCTATCATCTTCCAAGTTCTCAATAGTGTCTAGAAATATGTTTTGTCAAGAGTATCTTGCAATATGTTTGATTCACCAGAGGTGAAAACAGGATGGCGAAAGCAAGGAAGCATGCCTGATATCAGTTAGTTAAACCTCATGAGTATTAAGTCACCTCAAAATGTCTGTCTGGTAAAGAACTGGCCTCTTGTTGGGTGAACTAAGGCCAGCTTGGTTCACTACCAAAATGCGAATCTGGAGCTGACAGGGATTTTGCAGATGTGCGTAAGAAAAATCCCTTGAGTTTTACAATGATCAGCTTCATGGGCAAGTGGGAAGAATGTAAACAGCATTGTTAAACAACAAGTGAAGTTAATCACTTACTCTCATTACTACTAAAATCAGTCTTCTTGGTTTGACAGAGTGCTGATTTTCTAATTATTTTGTCTAAATAAAGATTAAATTATTTTTAAAAATCACATAGAATACACAAACCCAGGACATTTCTGAATGATCTTCATGCTTACAAACAAATTAAAGGAAGTGATATCATACATGAGATTAATAGCTGAGAAGCTTGTGTGTGTGCAAAAAGATTAATTTTGAAACTTTCAGGGGAAAAATGAGGTATAAACTGAAAGAAAAAAATGTATGAGTTGGAGCAAAGAATGGTGAAAATATCAAATATATACTGAAGAAATCAAGAATATATTTTTATGCTCTGTTTCTAAAAAGGATTATGTAATTGTAAATTTGGACTTTGGGAGGTTATCATAAAAGAATGATGTAGTTAAATGAGAACAATGTCTCTCTTTCTTGCCTCTCTGTTTATGTAGGCTGTTATCCAAAGTCGTCAAAGATGAAGACCTCTTAGCAGAGCTTTTCCAGGTGTTCTCTGTCTACTGGAACAGGCTGATTTGGAGATGCAATGACTACAATTGAATTACTGATGTTTGATTTCATTTATGCTTCTGTTCTCTGGTATTCAGTTAAGCCACAGAGCATCTTCTGGGCTCATTCACATCCTCATCTGCCCTTCTAATGAGAGTGATGTACATTACATGTCAACACAGACTAACTTATCTGGCTTATTTTTTTTCTCTCTTGGAATGCATGACTTAAAATAGATGCCATTTTAATACTTGGCTTTCATTTGAAGACACATCTGCTGATGCCTGATGGAAACACTCCGTTTAGTTTTAGTTTCAGCTCTTATATTAAAGATTTCTTGTGTCCACTTTTTCCAGTTTTACATAAAGAGAAGAGGACTTTGTATGATTAAGATTTCAGTCTTTTATTAATGGCTCTGTAGTGCTGTTGCATGATGCCTGTTGCAAACAGAAAATTGCAGTTAGCTTCTTAAAAGTAGTCAACTTTTGTCTCATATTCCTAACTTGCCTTTAAATATTATCATACCTGCCTACTTAGTTTTGAAAAGTGACCACAATTCAATCTGAGATATTTTAAAGCAATCTTAATTCTTTTATAAATGACTTCTGACAGTTCAAATGAAAAATCAGTTACAAGTTGAGGCCTCAAATTGAAAATAAATTTGTTTCCATGAAAATATCTGTAAGAATAAAAACCGCAGTGATTTTAAAGATGCACTGAAGAACAGAATTGTGCAAACTGAATCAAAGCAGGTTCTTTTCATTTGCTTTTCCTGAGAGTGATGCTGGTATGGTCTGCAATGCTTAGTGTAACAGAAAACACCTTCATCCTGTAGTGCAATATTATAGATCTACATGAAAAACCTTCTGAGAAAACTTAAGTGCCCTTTCAAACAACTTTGTGGTATTTTAGAGGTTTGTCACAGGCTTACCTATAATCTGATACTTGAAAATGCACATCAAGTAGGGCCCACTGTAAAGCCCACTGTAAAACTAAACTAAAGTTTCTTAAGTAAACTGAAGTTTTATAAGTATTAAGTAAATATGATACTATTTAGTAACTTCAATCAGTTCTATTATCAATATTGTGGCAAAAAGTCACAAATGGAGATTAGTCAACAGAAAAAAAAAGTTTTGAGTTTAAAAAATGGTAAAAGCTATGATGTGTGAAGGGAAATGTGTGTTTTTGGCAGGTAGATGCCTACAAAAATATAAAAATAAATGCTGAAATAGAGAAAGGGTCAAATACCAAGTAAACAGGTTACACGTACAGTGTCTGAGGTTTTTGTTTTTCTAGCAGCTCTTCTAAAAATGTCCTGGATCATTATTCAAAGTGCTGCATCCATGCTGGAAAATAATGTCAATGGATTATCAGAACCCTGAGATATCTTACAAGGACCTTTGGATATTTAACCTATTGAGTGGCCAGGAAAAAATGGTGATGTTTAAAACTAGCACAGCGAAACATGACACCCCAGCTGCAGGTGCATTTGTTTGTGTATCAATCATGAGATAAGCTCCTCTCAGCAACCTCAAATGAATGTTGAATTGCTACTTGCATCCTTTTGAGCAAAGTGGTCCTTTTGTGTGCGTCTCAGACAGTGCTGTTCTGCGGCCCACACAATGATTACTTGTCTGCTTCGTGTTTATGAACGCCTTTAACAAAATCCTCCAAGCTTAACTGGGGAACTTTGGTCAATGTTTTCAAAATGGCTAAAGCTTGGCACCTAGTTAGGAAACTTTCAGACTCTCAGGATCTTCTTAGAGACCTGAGGAAGAATTGCAGCTGCTCAGCAATATTGAGTGCATATTAAGTATGGATTTAAGCACCTTGCTTTAGATACCTTAGGTTTTTGGACTAGATGTTGCAGCTCTAAGCTATAGAGTTTCTGTCAGGTTCATACTATTAAGATGAATTTTTAGGGTACATTCAGGATTTGTATGTTGACAAGAAAGAACAGTAGTACCTTATGGATATGTTATTATACATGGATAAGACAAGTTTGGTTTGCCAACTTGTATTTTTCACTGTGACTAACTTCAGTGGAAATTGCAAGTGCTCCTTATCTGCCAGGAATGAGTTCATCCATTACAACAAATATATTAATGTTGTCCCACAATGTCATGTTCCGTGTCAGTAGGAGGAATAACTGGTAATACTCCCTGTCCCAGGCTGCTGGCTTGGAGGGGTTCTCATGTTAGGACTGTAGCTGCCATGTGGATGAGGCTGGCACCGAGATCAGAGTGAGGGTTATTTCTTTGGTTTATTCATCTTATATTCTCCCTTGATTGCCTGACAAAAAAAACAAGGGGAAAAAAAAGAAGAAAAAAATCCCTGTTTGCAGTGATTCCATAGAAATCCAAAGCAAATCGTTAATACTCACATGTAGGTGGGATCAGCTCTTCACCACTCAAACAGTGCCAGAAGTAGGATTTACAAGGGTCTCTTTTTACAAGGTCAAATCTGTATTAACTATTTGATGGATCAGCATTAAGCAACAAACTGTGCTGTTGAGTCATTTGTGGAAGGAGTGATGTCTGGTGGAAGGGAAAGCTTGACTTCAGCTTTCAGGTCTGAAGTCACCAAAAAGGGGCAGGATGTTTCAGCGTGAAAAAAGAGAAGTAGCATTCATGTGAGCATGACTAGCTTCCAGGATCCAAGCATATTCTTAACATGGAAGTGCAAGGATGGAAATACATAGCACTAATTTCTATTTCATTACAATTTCAAAGTTGGTATCTCTTTTTGGACATATTTTGATATCTTTTTTGATTTTATCATACAAAGTTGTCTTACTTGTACTAGCATTCTCTCAAAAAAAGTGACAAAGGAAGGAGGAATCAGCACCTTGAAAGAGCCTTTCTTAAGAATTTAAATTCTAGGCATAGGCTCTTATTTTCATTCTTGTTAATAAAATTTCAAGCCCCACTAGTGTGCTAATCAATTAGTTTCAATTTTTCTCTTGTTCTAGCAGTTAAGTGGCTGCACCACAGGCAAAAAGCTCTCAAAGGAAAATACCCGTGAAGTTTAGGAGCTTCCAGGCATAGGTTGCAGTTGATTGATGGTTACAGGATTGCAGTTTCAGTCAAAAAGAAAAACATACCACTGCTCCAGTTAAGTCTTATTTTAATTTCTGACAGGCAGAACGCCTTTTCTCAAGATAAACTGAGAATTCTATTCCCAATGTTTATGCAAGTATATGTACCTACCATGGACTTTCAAAAAATAAAATCAAAGGTCATTTTTCATATTTCACTGAGTGAAAAAGCATCCTACATCTACTATGGAGTCTGTGCATGGGCAAACAGCAAGGAATAGCCACAGCACTGGATGCTCCTTTCCAAGCCAACCTGACAGCAGTTGCTCTGTGTGTCAGCACCCTGACCTTTGCCTTGATTTAGGCCTGGCTTCACTTGCTTTAGCCTTAAGAAAGACTTTGCAGCTATTTTCCAAGGGTTTATAAAAGACTGTTTTGCTTGCTAACATAAAAGATATTTAATGCCTTGGAACTTGTACAGCATTTGAAAAACACTCAGAAATTGCTTTTGAGACAATGTGATAATAAAAATGAAACAAAAGTCTAGGAAAACAAAGACACAGAAAGGAACTTGCACGTTTTATATGATATTGTGGTGATATAAAACACTTGCTATCTCCTTCCATGCAAACCTAAGCCTTGGTAATGAGGTGTACCTGGTTTCCATTAAGCCTTCCCATAGCTGATTTTCTCCAGTAGGTCATGGCTGTCTTCTAGTCACTAAAAATGATTGAGAAAGCTGAAGCTGCAAACATTTGTTTGCAAATAGGGCTTTTAATTTACAAGGTATGGCTTCTTTTCCTTCGTCTTGTTTTTGTTTCTGAACCTTTATGATGCAGGCTATATATCTCTCTGCAGAGAATGTTTAAATCTGTACTTTTCCGTTGGTGAGTGAAATCTGAGAAAGTCATACAGTCTCTTGAGTACATCTAGATCTTAATGAAAAATATTGTATAACTGAAAGTTGGTAATACTATAGCAAGAATTTTGTTTTCTCTACTATGCAGCTCTCTTCATAACTGGTGCAGTGAAGCAGCTAGAGCCCTCGAAGGGCTGTTTTAGAACTGGAGACAGTTTGCTATGTCTCTAACTGGTAAGTGCCTTTGATTTGTGCTATATCCTTTATACCTTTTTTTCTCCTGACACTCTCAAGGAGATAGTGGGAATAGAAATAAGAGTTGTTGAACCAGAAGAAATGCTGAGGCTTTTGAAGTGGTTTTGTATTTTTAATTTGAGTGTAATTCTTCTGGAGAAAAGGTAATAATGAGTATATATATGTTTTTTTATATATACTTCTAATGGTTTGCAGTTTTGTGTATGTGATATTTTCTGTCTTATCCCATTTTGTGGAAAGTGGGGGATTTATGCAGTGTCTCTGTGCATATGAATCAGTTTACTTAGTTATCAGGACCTTAAAGGCGTATGAATGAAAGAGAAAGAAAGCCCAGAGGTATTTGTTAGGGTTAAAAAAAAAAATCCTTAAATTTGTCTGATTTTTTTTTTGTTTGTAAAACTACATTTCCTGTGTTTTTAGGCCCTTCAAAAGAGTTACATGTCTTTCTATATATGTTTGTCAACTTTCCTCTTCTCTACGATGTATGTACGCATATAATCATACGCATGCATGTATGCACATGATTAAAAGCTGAGAATTAAAGCTGAGATGTCATGGAGATACGACTTAAAGCCCTGTCCCATGGAATCATGGGATTACACTAGAATTCCTGATGTTATTTAGTAAATACGTTTAGATCTAGTAAATTTAACCCTCATGAGGTTTCCCGGGTTTTCCGGACAATAGGGATGAACTGCCTAAACACAGAGTGGCATGTAACAACAGAAAAACCTTGATTTGATGCCGTCTGTCCCTTTCCTTTCCTCATTCACGTTTAATAACAAGAAATCCTGTGAGGAGGAATAAAACATACTCATAATGATGATATCCCTTTTCTTTAAAAGGGCATAGTTTCCTCTTTCTGTTTTTCATCCTCTCTGCTCTATGGATTCAAAACACATTCTTGAAAATAACCTTACATGGGAAATTACGTTCCTGGATTAAGCTGGATGCCCATTAAGGTGTCCATACCTGACTCCCTGCATCCTGAGGAAAGCTGCTGTATTTAAGTAAGTAGGAGTTTTGTCTGAAGACAGAGCAGAAGGCTGGGCCCAATCAGGATAGTTTTCATATCTTGCTGATGTGTGAGGTCTCAATACAAATGAGTAAAAATTATGAAACTTGAAATGTGTCTGCAGTGGATGGCATTGGGGGATTCTGAATTACAAAGGGAACCTCACCTTGCATTGAAGGAGAAGGTATGTATTACTGTAAAAGACAATAGTGCTTATGGAAGCTGGAAGAACAGTTTTTATGTATCGTCTTTTCCCATACTCTGGCTAAACTCCCTGGTGATAATTTGTTTACTTCCGAATTTGTGAACTTAAATATTTTTAAGAGTATTCTTCTATTTTATAAGGCACTATTATTAACTCATCTTGCCTAATTCTTAAGAGGTGTGAGTGAAACTGAATAAAATGGTATCATAGAATCTGATCTTTTATAAGATTTAATAATCCTACCACATAGATTGTAAAATAAACTTTCAGGCTTTACAACTACATGTGTAGTACTTGTCTGGCAAGTCTTCTTTTAGCAATAAAGAGATTATTCCTTCATCTTTCCTTTCAAGTAAATTTAATGTGTGGTCTGGCTTCTGTTTCCCTTTCCATGGGATATGTGTAGTTCTGAATGATGAGTGCAGTTGTCTGTCACTTGGTAGATTGCAAATCCAGAACGTTTTAAGCCATCTGGCAGATTGGAACGCCTCAATAAATGGGAGATTGTAAGGGAGGAAAAACAAATAACCAGTAGAAAACAGTAATCACTCTTTTAAAAAGGCAGGCTCTTATCCTACCTCAAATTCTGTGTTTGTGATAGCATCTGGCTTGTACCCAGGTAATATGTGCCATGGGTGGGGGTGGAGAAAAATAGTCAAAAGACTTGTTAATCAAAGCTTTGATTGTAGCATGATATATGTACAGAGAACTTGCTGAATCTCACTGCTGAGAATGAGTTAGGAGCAGCTAGCCTAGGCCACCCAGAAGAACATCAAGGGTGGAGAGGATCTGAATAATTCCTGTTCCTCCAGACCGATCCAGTGGGGCACACGTGCTATGGAGGCAGGGCACTGGGTGCAGATGGTACATGGGGAGGGAGGAAGGCCAGGAATGTGGCTGCGTGACACTGTGACAGCTGCAATGCGGTGTATACCCCGAATGCACCGTATTTGGTGCCACTCTGGAGTGGCAATCTGCCGCTCCATTCAACTCCTCTGACAAGTCTGCCTTTCTTGGGAGTAGTACTTGCTGCCACTGGATGGATTTATTCTATTGCTTTATTTATTTATTTGTCCTCACCACGTGTCACACTTAGGTTGGCTGAAAAATTAGTCAAATGGTGTAAAAAATACATTCCAGAAATATTCATCTGATTTTGGGGGGGGGGGGGGGGTGGTTGGCTGTCTTTTTGCCTCTTTGCTTTAGTTGTAAGCAACAAATTTGTTCGGTGGCGTGTCCTTTAAAGCAGCCAGTTGCAGCTGAATCCTGCTGACAGCAGGCTTTTACATTTGTAAGGGCAAGTACTGTTCCTTCAAGTGGGATGTGAAATATTCCCTTACTGAGTCGAGAAGAAAATGTCCTTGTAATGCACGTATGCCATAAAGGCTGATCATTTTTGAACACTGACTATAAGCAGCAACTAAAAATGAACATGCTGAGAAACAAGCCTGACTTAAAATACTCAATGTTCTATTGCTGAATTGCTTGTTTTGATTGCAAGCAATCTGTCTAAATAGACAGAAATAAAATCTAGCATATCTGAAGGGAAAAACTAAAATATGAATCATGAAACTTAATCATGAAACATCTGTTTCATAGTGCTTTAAGATCAAGGCTCATAAATCACATTTTATATAAGTACTAATATAAAATATTTTATAAATCTATATTTATTTATAAATATCTAAATATCTACATTTCAAACAAGTCTTGAAAATGAGATTTCACTTAAGCACTTCTGAAAACTTCTCCTTTTACCCTAGGGAACCACAAGAAGTTTCTGTAGGTCATTATGACCTCTTAATAAAGAAAAGATGAAACCTGGGTCAAAATGAAGTTAATTAGTGGACTTAGTTAATCAGTTGGTGGGTTCTTCTGTCAAAACTAGTGCATACAGTTAAAACTTTAATCCAGTTTGTGAGCCAATCTTCCTAGTAAGAAGCGGTTTCAAAATGGAATATGAACTCCTAGCTTATTGCTTCTTTTTTTTACACCCTCCCGCCTCCTTCCAGACTAGGCTATTTCTAGAATTTCTTCCTTGACAGCCAGTCTGTCCCCAATTCCCTTCCACACATCCCTTATGCTCAGTCGACAGTCTAAGCAGAAATACAGGCCCGTTTTGTTAACGGAAGTTATTTCAGATGAGGTCCCCACAGCTGTAGTTGAGTTAGCCAGCAGGAAAATCCTGGCAGGGTTTTGCATGACAAGTTAGAGCAATGAAAAGTGATGTAGTTCATTTTATTTTTGCTGTGCAGATCACCCTGGAGTAGAATACGTGTTGAAACTGAGTTGTGTTGACTACTGCCATTTGGTGGTATTATTAGTTTAAACTAATTCCTGCAGGGATAGCCTAGTAGAGCAGACATCCCAGATAAATGGATTGCTCTCTGGGAAATATGTAACTGGTCTTTTTTTGTCTTCTCTCTTCTAATTCTGACGTTTGGTACATGTGGAGTCAGGGCAGATTGGAACAGTAAGTTCTTAAGCTGTACTGCTTCAGTGTATTTCCACTGAGATTCTCTTCCTACCTCAATGAATAGTGAGGAATCAGGATAGGTTCCTTTATCATCCAAATGGATTGTCCAAGTTGCTATGTGAGCAGTAAAACTAACAAATTCTGATTTCTTCTTCTGGATTTGCATTCTTTACTTTCCTGAGGCAAAAATGAATGACAAACAGATGAGTTTTGTCTGCCTTTCCCTCTGTGGGGATGCCAAGTGTGGTGTCTACCCACAACTCATCCGCTGATTTTCAAGAACTTGTGCAAGAGCATAATTCTCTTCTTTTCTTGAACCGGGTCTAGAATTTAGTTTAAAACTGCTTAGAGACTCAAAAGTTATTTTCGGATGGCGGGGGAGGGTGTAGGTGAATAGAGAAAGAACTCACATATATTAATATAAGTATCACTTAAAAAAAAAAAAAAAAAAAAAAAAAAAAAAAAAAAAAAAGCTCCGTGCTTCTTGAGCATAACACTTCCTACTCCTTAGTGTCATTAGTGACTTCTGGATACAAAGTCCTGAACTCCGGACAGAAGGCTGAGAATACTAGGAATGCCCTCTTAAACCAGTGAAAACAAAGGTTCGGCCAAGCAGTGCACAAACCATCAGTCTCCTCGAGCATTTTTGGTAGGGTGGAGAGTAATTACAAATCTTCCTGTGGAAATGTGTGCATACTGTTTTGAATCACATCTAGGTGCAGAAACATTCCAGATCTATTCTAGAGCTGCCAAAGCTTTTGTTATCTGTCTTAGATAGATCTTTTCACTTTTCTCCAATCCATGAAGTCTTGATTTAGTTCGCATATGCTATATAGGGATTTAGCACTTTATATCAGTAGGTAAAAAAGTTTTTTTTTTTTTTTTTTTTTTTAATTACAAAAGCATCACTTGTTCCTTTAAGCCTTTCCACTGAATTGAAATACTTGTGATCACTTCAGTGTTGTATATAACAGATTTCTGCCATAAATCAGATGACTTGTTGCTATCTTTTCCTATGCTTCTCCTTCAGGATAAATTCCTAATAACTTTGAAGTAGTGACAGTATATGCTTGAGTGAAAAAATAAACTTGCAAATACAATGCGTGTAGCAAGCTAATTCTATGAATTAGCTTTTGAAAGGTGCTTCAGGTAAAGGTTTATGTGGTCCTGGTTCTGATCCAGGACTTACAAGCAATGATCCCTTGAGGCAGAGATGGGTAAAGCCAGTGTTTCTTGTGACCAAAAATCAAGTTCTAACACAAACTTTCTAACTGTGGGAATGTATTTAAAGGGACAAAGGACACTCAAAACCAAACAGTGCTCCCCAAAAAAGTTCAGGTTTCTATCTCGTAGGATCTAGTCTTCCCCTCTGTTTTACAGAGACCCTGAAATTTGAATTCCTAAGCTATTTTACACTCATTCGGAAAGAAGGAATGAAGTGAAAAGTTAGAATCATGAGAGAAAGATTTTGAACACTCCAAGAGAGTTCATTTTGAGGAATGGATTGCATTTAATCAGTCTTTGCAATCTTTTCTCTTTTCTTTGGTATTAATGTATGAATGGCTAATGATTACACCTGCAAACAGAAAAACACAAATCTGTGATACCTGTAGAATCCTGAGGGTTTATTCCCTCCACTTTTTCTAGTTTATGAACTACGAAACTTGTTACTAACTTAGAAATGTTAATTAATTCTGTTGCTTTTTGCCTTTGATATAGGTGTAATGTCCTCAAGAACAATTCCTGTATTTTAAGCTGTGTAGTTGAAGGTACATGTGGACTAAGAGCAGTTATGAGCAGGACTACACGTCTGCTAGCTCAGATAGTGTTTATTTCCTGGTATCCTACTATTATTGCATTTTTAGCCATTTATCTTTTCCTTTTCCAAGATGTGACTCACTGAAGTATGTTTCTAGCTCCACTGCAGTCTTTGTGGTACAAATCAGAAACAGAACATGTCTGGGTTTTACTTCAAACTTCATCTCATAAACATTGTGCAAGTACCCCATGTAAACACCCTAATTGAGTTAGCTTTAAAACTCATGATAGATTTATGCTTTAATATATTTAAGCTCTTACAGATGCCAATAAAGTGATCTGTTTCATCAGCAAGTGAAAATGAAATCTGGGTAGAAATAAATACATGCTAAAATTTTCTAAGATTTGTGCCCATTTAAAAAAATCTGTGACTGATATCCCAACAAAGGGGGTAAAGAACAGTGTCTAGGATGCACCTATCATGTTATTAAGATGACATTTGCATTCTTTTAGGGAGCACTTGTCACAGAACTGCACTGTCCTCTTTCTGGCTACATCCTCTAATTGGCTACATGTAACCAGAGTAGTGTCATTTTGTTTAGATGCAGAAAGACTCGTCTTCACTCGAGGGTGGGATGTGATGTTGGCATGTTTGCAAAGCCTAGTAGGGTCTGATAGAGGTGACCCGGAAGGTCTGTTTAGAATGTAAAGCCTTTTAGCTCAGAGGTTGTTACACTGTTTTATATGTTTACAGTGCTATAAATAAGTCTTGATTCATGACTGAAGAGTCCAATAGTATTGGTGCTGAACTATCTCCTAGCATTCCATGCATTCAGTTGTCTCCCTCAAGGAAGATAGCACACGTGTGCATATATATCGTATGCATGCCCCTTTTGTTGCCTTCTATAATCATTTCTAATCCTCTCTAATATTCAGCAATGGAGGTAGAAAGACAAGCTTGTTACTTTTCTTTTTTTCTTTGTCTGAACATGATATCTGGCAAGGAAGTGACTTAAAACAAAAATGTGTTGGCAAGCCCAGTGACCTGTATAAGGGGAGTGAAATGAGATAAATCAGCTAAAGAATTAATTGCAGGAAGTAGATTATAAAACAATAAAGCCTCCATGTTGCTGCTTTAGTGGTTTCTTACTGCATTGGACTCTTTCCATGAGATGCTCGTAAGAAAAGCAGAAGCTTAGATTCCGTAGCAAACCAATAAATGTTGCATAAGTTCTTCTACGATAGTCCATGTTTGTTTTAGGAGAAGCATTTCATTTGAAATATTCAGTAAAAATAAGCTTGGCGGGGCAAGGGGAGGGCTGCTCTAAGAAACCACACAGTCTCTCTCCAAAATGCAAGACAACAATGAAAATTTGACATGAAATTACAGGATAAATCCATGTTGTTTAAAAGGGAAAGAGGAAAAGATTGTAATGTAGCTGTGTGAGCACAACTTTGGAGTTCTGTCTAGCTGGTAGACACTTTCTCCTGAGGAACATTCATGCTGAGTGTCCATGTTGAATAGACAGCAAAAGCAGTTAGCACACTCATATCTAGGCAGAATGCTTTATTCTGCAGAGGTAGGTGGTGTTAAACATGCTACCGTTCTTGTTAAAACCCCTGGACAATATTTCTGCATACTTTTATGAGCTGTGGGAAATTATTGGAAGCAGGTACAAAATCAAAGTCCTTTTTCTGTGGGTGGGCGGGGAAAAGGCCAGTGTTTCTTTCCTTCTTGTTGTGTTGTCCTGAAAGCATGAATGGGGCTGGAGCAGGAGTGGAGACGGTGAACAACCTGCACCATTTATTTTGCGAGGGAGTTAAATTCACTGGCATTTCTTCCAAGAAGACTTGGCTGTGATCTCTACAATGAGAACTTGTCCTCTGCCTCTCACAGTTAGGTGCTGTCATCAACCATGTAACACCCAAAGGGTGACCGTGGTTTGTTGCTGTATATAATGCTGGGAGAGGACCCATATTAGGAGCAGTGCAAATGACAGTGTTTTCATCAGCTTTCATAGCTTCTACTGTCTGACAAAATTGTGCCTCTGATGGGCTGATTTATGGGATGTAGGGCAGCTGATAGAGCTGAGAAATAAATGGTAGGGAATCTTAACTGGAGCTTAAATGGAGATGTTTTATATCAAGCCAGTGTCTGTTGGCAGACACGTAGTCACAAGTGCTGAGCCACCAAGGTTTTCAGTTTTTCTCTTTAATGCAACCCCCTCAGGGCTTATTAAGGAAGGTGGTTTGCACACACACGAATATGGAAGCATGTGGTTCCCAGAGTTACTCACAATTCATTTAGAGGGCACTCGCCTTGCAAGTGTTCTGGTTGATGAATAGATTCCTGTGCTGGCTGGATAGGGAATAAAGCAGTCTGCGATCTGGCTCTGCACAGAGTCTCTCCAGGAACAACATAATTACATTATAGAGAATCTATTTTTACACTTAAAATACGGTTTGTTTATAGCACTCACACAGTTTCATTCTTCCTCACTGGGCTATTCAAGTCAATGTCATCAACAAGCTTGGAAGCTGTTGCAAAGTGTACGCAAGACACCTGATGTGCTCATTCATGGGAATTTGGGCTTAGGAAGCTTTTGTTCCTCTCTTCTTATCAAAGTTGTACATTATGCTGTGAAATAATCCACCCAGACAAAAGGAAGAAGTGCCATCCCTCTCTAGCACAAAGGAAAATAAGATATCTCCTCCCTCCTTCCCTCCCTGAAAATAAAAGGAACTCCTTGTTCTAAGAGGTGATAGATGAGTTCATAAACAGGTTTCACCTGCCCTGGATGTGCTAGTGTGCGTGCGTGGGTTACCTCTAGGCAGTTTGATCTTGCCCACCCACATCTCTGTTTACAAACTGCTCAACTTTGATTATGGTATGTTTGTTTGTTTTCTTTTAACTTTCTAAATGAGCAGATACATGGTTTATTTGGTATCTGTGGTATACAAGGGGCTAGACTGAGGAAAAAGGAAGATTTTCCTGTATGTAGGTGGGAATAGAAGTGACACAAGTGCTTGAAAATTCTCTCTGGTCCAATTACATTTACCTGACATAAACTCAGATAAATATCTGAATGTTCCTATACATACTTAAGGAAGAAAAAAAAAAAAAAAAGCCTTCAGATGTGTTTCCTGGCCTTATGGGGAGACCTGCGTTTCTATTAGTATGTTTTCTGACTGACTGCACATTCGACAGAGTCATTAAGAAATTCTATAGAAAACAATTTTCATGCATTGCTCTAATGAAAAGGCTATTCTTTTTATTGTTAATTTTCCCAGTAGTTGTGACTGTTTACTGGATAGAAAGCATTTCAACCTTGTCATAAATCATTGCTAGTAGAGATACAGAGTGGGCATTAGAACCACTGAATTACAATAGTGCTGTTGTCAATACATCAAATTTTAGTTATGCTGTGAGAAGAGGTTTGCCCAAACTGCAGACCTATCCACAAGCACAACCTTCAGCTGCAGTGTATTATTTATTGCTCCTTATCTGACTGTGCATCAGGACATATATTAAAACTTTGTTTAGGCTACCTTGTCTGTCAGAAGGCTACCTAGGCTGTCATAAACACTCTGTGGCGTGGGTGACGCTTACTCAAATGCAAGGCGCAAATGCCACCTGTGTCAGGTCTGGCCTCCTGCCTCTTGAGGTGTGGAGGGGATTCTGGTGGCGATGCCGCCAGGAGCGTTGCCAGCTGGCGTGGCCGCTGCTGACTGCAGCCCTGTCTTCTGCACTGCCAGATAGTCTGTGGGATTTGCTCCCGGCTCATAAGAAACCAACAAGTATATATCATTCTAGTCATGTCACAATTCAAATGTTTTCAAGGCTTACATATCTTTAAAAATAGAAATTGGCTGCCGGTTGATGATGGTTCTATGGTTGAAGACAAACATCTTGCTTTTCACACAGGAACTTTTGTTCTGCTTTTCTCTTTTTTGAATGTTCTTAAAGTTATTTAATTTATGTGTATAAAGACCTCATCTTTAGGCTAAAATGATTTTTCACTCCAGATTTACTTTTCCTTCCTCCCACCTATTGGCTTTCACTCCTCAAATTAATGCTGCTGAAGTGCACAGAACCTGAGACAGATGTACAGCAAAATGAAAATGAAGAGAGAATTGACCTAGCTTTGTTATTTTAACTGAAACAAGATAAAATTCCTTTGCCATCAAAGGGATTTTGTTCCAGATGGTACTAGAACGAAATGAGGTTGAGATGATTTGAGAGAAGTACATTCCACCCTTACCATTCAATTTGTAGTCAGTATAAATGTGACAAAACAAAGGACACATCCAAGAAAATTTCCATCCCTTCAAAGACAGACAGACAGAGTGAGAACCAAATACTTTTATTATTTTTGTTTTATATTTGGCCCATCTTTCAAATTAGGTAATGGAAACGTAATCCTTCTGTGCTCAAACTATTTTGCAAGACCAACTAGTAAGAAGTCCACCTGTTCAGATTAGAGAGACAGAAAGATATGTTGCATTTGTTGTTGTTCTACAAAAATATTCCTAAGTGTTTTGACTATGCTACTTGAAGGCAAGACTGAACTCCTAGTTCAAGAATGATATTTATCATTATCTTTAGAGTACAGTGTTTCTGTCAGGGTAGCAGACTTGGACTGCTTATGTTAGAAGCTATAATTCAATCCGACAAGGTTAACAAGAAAATACTTCCACTTAGCAAACCACACTTGAATTCTTGTCATGACCTGACCCTTTAGATGTCTAAAAACAGTCAGGTCATATCTGGCCTATAGCTCCTTATGAGCCACAGCATTTGTGAGAACTGCAGAGGGATCTCTTCGCAAACACACGTGTCTCATGCTGAGTTTGCAGATAGCCTGCTGAATGGCAATAAAAATCTTTAAGGTTGCTCTGTTAGGAATAGGTCTGCTTGGAATGAACCTGTACATCTATGTACTAATACATCTATAGCATGACCCAAGTGACGTGGTATACGGGGAACCTGTGGTTCATAGCGAGGCTCTTCCAGGAGTCTTGCTGACATATCCTGAGGTAGTCGAGCTCTGCATTTAACAGATACTCTGTTCAACACACATATAGAAGAACTATCATGTTAAAATGCTTAAATGTGGTCAAGCACCTTTCATCTGCATTCTTGCCACTGGTGTACACAAAGAAGTAAACAAAAGGAGGGTATTAGAATATTTTCCTAAAATTTTCTGCTGTAGATTTCCATACTGTGGAATACCCTATTTTGGAAAATATTTATTCCTTTTGGCACAGTGCATTCTGTGGATTCATGGGCACTTGCACTGAGGAGGAGGAATGTGTTAGTGTATGAGGAAGTGAGTAGGATGAAATGAACAGACAGGAAATACTTGGCTGAACAGAGGGAGGAAAAACCTCCCTGTTAGAGTGTGCCGGGACGTATCCAAAGGAAATGCTGGAATCTCCCTTCTCAGGGGACTTATAAAACTAAGCACTAGAAAATGTACTGCAGGGAACAATACTGCATTGGCAGGGAAATAGGCTGGATGATCTAATTATTTTCCATCTCTAACTTCTCTGTGTCTATGAATAATCCAGATAGCACTAGCTGCTTTTTTTCCCTACTAATTTCCAAAATAGTCATCTGGGAAATACTTTCTAAAAGAAATAATTATCTTCAAATTTTCATATTGGGTAGTCCTGATGCTCACCAAGTTCTGACCTTCCTTACAGTTTCCTATTTTCCAAAGCTGTGAGAAAATTTGAAAAAAAAAAAAAAAAGTACATGTTATGCTAGATGTAACACTGGGCTGAAATAAGTTTAGGAAGGAGTACAGTTTGGTTTCTGCATTGTATGCCTGCAGGTTTTGGGGCACATTCATCCTTAAGTTTCTGGTGAGCACTGAGTGCTTAAATAAGACAGAGGCCATGTTTCAGTCTTCCATATTTCCTTGACAGCAAAGACAAGTTTGAAGAGACAGCATTCAGAAATACAAAATGTGACCCTAACAGATTTTAGGATATATTTGTTAGAAGGTCAGATCGCTGTTGAACATTGAGTTCCTGTCTGAATTACTGCTGCTCATAGGACTCATGACACGAGCAGCTTGGTTCATCTCTTGTTTTAATGGATACCATAAAGAAAAGCTTTTAAAAAGAAAGTGAGGGAGTTTGCTAGCTCTTAACATAAATGACATTGACTATGCAAACCTAGATCCTCTGAGAAGGTGACTTTCATTTTAAAATAAAATGTGAACAAAAGCTTGAAAAAGATCAATCAATCTGATCGTTCAAACATCAGTACACAAATAGCAAAACATTTTTATCTAATGACCTGTAATTTAATCTTACCACTCACACGTGTTTTCATTAGGAAGAGGTCTTACAGGCTGCCTACTGGTTTTGTTTGGTGGAAGTATTTATAACTTTTACAAGAGTCAGAAAGTCCTAAAAATTTTCAAGCTGCTAGATGTCCCATAACCAACATTTAGCATAAAAGAGGGTTGCTGAGTTGTCTGGCTTTTAAAGATGATGATGATTTAAAGAAAAAAAAAAAACATATTTCTTTATGCTGGATTATCTACTTCAGGAAAAAAAAGGACTTTTTTTCTTTATAAAATGCTGACACTTTCTCTGTATAATGATACAAAGGGCATTTCTAACTTCAAAAGGGCTAGAAGATTTCAAAGCTGTGCCCTTAGGCTAGTGACAAATTAAAAAGAAAATCAGAGTTTGAAAATCAAAAGAAGTTGCTATGTGAATAATCCCTTTTTGGGGTAGATTTGTGTGATTTTCTTTTATATCATTTCACTCTGAAGTCTTACAGAAAACTATTGGAAAGCAGATAATTAAGACAGAGGGAATAAAGACATCACAGGAGTGTGGTGTTTGAAAGAAGTGCAGCTTCTGCTCAAGTCAAAATTATTTGGTTGACACAAAGGTGATCTAAGCTGACTGGAACTCAAGGCTCAGAGAAAAGAGATCTTTTTCACTGGTTGAACTCCCATAGAGCTTATACGGGTCTCCGATATGTTGCTGGGTTTGTTCTTCAGTGTCCAAAAAGTTTTTTCCCCACAAATATGTCAGCAAGTATATTACTATGTCTATAGATGTGAGTTTACCAGAGTAGAGTTTGTTAAATCTAATCATACACCACCTGTGCATCTTTTGCGAACTTGATACTTGCCTCTCATGTAGTAAGAAACAGGGTGTTTTTGTTGAGTTGTAAATTTCATGCCTTCAAGACTTGATATCACTTACATGTGCAAAGGGCCTTCATCTTTCCTATCCCTAATTAATTTATATATTTAGCTTAAATATAGCATAGATAGTTTTGTTTGCATGAGTCTGTTTTATTTGAAATGTTTCATTGTACTTCTCCCCCAAAGAAACATTTCTCCTGTGTATGAACATATGTACAAACATGTATGTACAGGCAGAAATAAAAGATCCAGTCCAACAAATCAAAACTGGAATATCAGCATATACTTAATTCTGTCTCCAGTGGGAAAAAAAATATGGGAAAAGATTTCCTTTAACCCCACTGGCTGAGGGACAAGTAGTTGCTGTGAATCAGGGCCCTAGGAGATATTACCAGGTCCAGTAGGCAACTGGAATGCATTTTGCAGTTAGGTAGCAAGTTTGTGTACTCTTTAAGACCTAAATCATTCATCTTTATCCTCAAGTTCAACTACCAGTGCTAGGCACTCTTTAGCATGTCATTATTTCACAAATAGTAACTGGTTTATCATTCCAACTCCTGTGTTAAGTGCTTTATCATTATTATGTGTTTTTACAAACAGGAAGCTGAGAGACAAAAAAATCTTGTGCACAGATGCACAAAAGCAGTGGGTGGCCTGACTCCTGTTCGGGTCTGTTTCCATTGAAGCTGAGTGCCTGTATAATGTGGGTGCAAAGCCTGCAGCTGAGTCCTGCATCGAAGGGTAGAGAGTGTGGGCTAGACCTTCTTGGTACACTTAATTTTACCCCAGAAATGTTCTACTTTATAAACTACTCAGTAAGAGAGCGAACTCAAACTAAAAGCAAAATACAGGTATTGACTTTCATTTAGAAGAAAGAAATAGTATTAACACATGGTGTTTGTGTACTAATCTACCTGTACAGAAGGCTTCTTTTTCAGATTAGAGATACTCTGACAAATTGTTCATGGTTATTTATGTTGTTTAGTAATTTATGCCAGTTACTTCTGTTAAATCCATAAAATTGCTGGTCATTTTGGGAATCTATCATGGAGGCCTTGAGCTGAATTGCTTGCATGGAAAACGAAACTCTTGAAATGTCCATGCTAGCATTCATGAGGCTATTAACTAATTTGGGAGAACCATCTTACAGCTAGCTCCTTCTACAGTGAAGCTAGTACAATGCACTCAAAATAAGAGCATGTAGCAGTAGCACAGTATGTGCTTAGTCAAGATGCATTTACTCTGTTGAGCAAGGGGTCACTCAAAAAAAGTTGCAGTTCTCTTCGGGAATGTGGGGAAATTTGCCCATCAGCATCTGTTTGTGTTCAGCAGTTGCCAAATTGAAAATATTCTGCATGCTGTAGCAAGACTTAAGTGAAAAATCAGTTAAATTTTAATTTGTCTTAAAAATAAAATCTAGTATATTTCTGACCTATGTACTATAATCTTGCGTGATTCAGTTGCTGTGTATGTTTTCTACCTCTTAAAATATTCTTTGTTTTAAATAGATACACCTGAGAAAAATGTTGTTTCTAGGATAGGGATAGACCCGTCAAAAAGCGCTTCATAAAAACACGAAACTAGTGCTAATCCATCTTTCAGGCTCAGTATTAATAAATCACACCTGAAAGAACTGAATAAAGGAAATAAAATTGCTGATTCAGTCCTAACTGAGTCCTAACCTCATAAAGGTGGGGAGATATACCTTAGAGTCCAGCTTCACTCTCCAAAATGGAAATCTTTAAGACATTTCAAGCTAATGCTCAAAATCTCTGAGTGGTTTTACAGTCTTACGAATCTTCTCCCTGCCCAGTGCAGGAATGTGGATTTCTTACCGAGGACATGATTTCATGTTCACTGAGCTGAAACACTCTACTTGGATACAGAATCAATAGCTTTAAGCATTTACCTTAAAGAATGTGTAGAAGCTTTCATAAACTGTGCCTGTAATTGCCAAACAAGAGCTTCAGAATGTGAGCAGATGAACTAATAAATAGCAATGAACTATTTCCACAAGTCTGAAAAGGGATTGCACTGAGAACCCCAGTCAGATGACACTAGATCGTTAAGTGCCTTGTGAGAAAAGTCTTGGCCAATTCTAGTTGCTGATTAAAAACTTGCTTTCCACTTCAGTAAAGCCAAAATTTCACTCTTGGATGATGTCCTAGATATTAACAAGACCACTAAGAAAAAATTCCCATCACCTCCGCTTAATTACCCAAAGCAACAAGTTTTTTCCCTAGGCAACTTTGTGTCTCAGTGACAGAAAAGCACTAATATGTGAATTTTTATAAGTGCAGGCTCCACAACAAGCAAGATAAATTCAGCATTACAACCTTTGCAGTGACTTTAGCAGTCACTTTATTAGTCACTGCTATCCAATAAAGTAGTTGAACAAAATCTGTTGAGATTCCCGTTCATCATTAAGGTAACACAGCATTACCCAAAATCACAGCATCACAGAATGGTTGAAGTTGGAAGGGACCTCTAGAGATCATCTAGTCCAACCCCCCTGCTCCAGCAGGGACACACAGAGCACGTGGCACAGGGTGGCATCCAGGTGGGTTTGGAAGATCTCCAGAGAAGGAGACTCCACAGCCTCTCTGGGCAGCCTGTGCCAGGGCTCTGTCATCCTCACAGTGAAGAAGTTCTTCCTCATAAGAAGATTAAACTTCCTATGTTTCAACTTGCATCCATTAGCCCTTGTCCTGTCACTGGCCATCACAGGGAAGAGCTTGGCCTCATCTTCCCTGGTCCCAGTTTAGGCTGTGCCCAACAGCACATGCAATTTAATGTTTATTGGTAGACATGAGACAAGTTCTGCCTTTGAGACATGTAACACCGTAAGCAAAGGACAGGTATCAAAATGTATCCCTTTCCATTACAGATGTGTATGTACAAACACACACGCAGCTGCAGTGTATGCAGATTTTCATAGGATGGTGTCAGCCTAAGGGTTTTCAGGTTCTCATATCCAGTTCTTGTCCACAGTGCCCATGGACCCTCAGGAAAAATGAACACATTCTTCCATAGTTAATGTGAGAAGAGGTCACAGCGAGAATTGTGCTAAGAAATTTAATTATTCAAGTTTATTTTGGGGGTTAGAGTAGGGAGAAGTGCCCTAAAAGGACTTAAGAAATTAATTTCATGTATCAGAACTATTTTGTAAAGGAACTTGAGGAAGTATACTTGCAAAGAAGTAGAACATGTACATAAAAATCTCAATTCCTTTCTATATGAAAATATCTTTTTTGCATTACTATCTCCATCTTCCTATAAATTAGTATATTTCAGGTGTTTACTGCCATCAGTGAGGATATGTAGCCAATTATCCAACCATATGTTTAAAGAAGTAAGAACAAATGAAAATAAATTACTCATTTGCAATTGTTATAGGTAAGAATTCAAAAGTTATGGTTAGGTTAGTATACTAGAAATATTAATAAAAGAGACATCAGCTCTTAGCTTTGGGAGGAAAAAAGAAAGTTTGGGAGGATTTCCTTTTTAATAAATTCTTAGTTGGCTCATGACATTTATATATATGCCCAAAAGGTGGGTGTGTATATACACCTTCAGCTGAAACTGAAGAACTGTGAAAATGTGCTCATGTTAAAATTGATATGGAATCCCTTTGTATGCTTTTCCCCTGTTTTGTATGTTTTTCCCCTGTGCTATCTGTACAAAAAGTGAGTTTAAGAGATTGTTAGAATTACTGAACACACAACTGTCTGTCCTGCTTAAAAGATATGCATTACCTTAAAAATGTTTGCATGCACTGATCTGTAATCTTTCAAGAATCTTCCCAATGGGGAAGTGTTAGTAGATGGGTCATCAAAGAGCTACATAACTATAAAAACACATAACTTTGCAGGATATAGAGCACGGACATGAAAAGGAGGAGTGTGTGTGTCTGGTGGTAGTGTTTAAAAAAAAAAATCACAATGAAGCCTACCAGGATTGCTCCTGAGTTTATCCAGGGGAAAGTTTTGATGATTCACAACTGGTTCTGGAGCTGCCAGTCTTTTCACTTTGCTTGCTGTGCATGTAGTGCTGCCCGACACCTGCTGTTAATTATAACATTCTATAAATCTCCTGTTTGAAGGCCAGCAGAGAGACACAGTGCCTGGCCTGGCTGAGTGGACACTCTAGGAAAAAAATAATTCTTCAAGAGTTCAGCCCTGGATGAGTTTCTATGAACCTGGCATGGTTGCGAACGGAGAGTTCCATTAAGAAAAACCCAAATGGATGCCTTTAAGCAAATAAGGTCCTGGCTTTATATTGTCATTGTGGTTTCAAACCCCACATCAACAAATACTATGTTGGGAAGCAATCATTTAATAAATCAAAGTAGCTTGCCTGGTAATAAATATTTTTCTTAGAAACCACATTATTCTCTTCTATTGATCATATGACTTCCCAGTTCCTGCATTTTTTGACATTGCTGCAGTAACAAAGGAACGTGGGAAATAACTCGAGATGGTGAAATCATTCAGTTTCACAGTGCCTTGCCTGTGCTGTGTTTCTGAGAACAATTTAAAAATGTGTGATTTCAGGCAAAGGTGACCGAATTCTTCCCTTTTTTTCAGATAACCACAATTCAACTCAATTGCACAGTGGTGCCTCTCTGAGGGGAAAGTATTTCATTTTGAGTAAATCACTTTAATTTCTCAGCTTTAAACTCTATAAAGCAGAGGGGTTAGTGCTACTTCCATTTCACTTTGCTGAAAACCATTTTTTTTTCTTTTTTTTTGTCTCTATGGGCTTTGAACATTTACAAAACTTCTGCAAAAAAATACCATGAATCATTAGTCTTGACTCTGTGTCCTTTTTGGCTGTCGTTCAGAAAACTTCCACTTCCACTGACAAATAGGCTTTTGTATTCACCAGAGAAATGAAACCCAGCATCAAAAAATAAGGAACAAATAGCAAAATAGCTTGGAAAAAGGAAATAAATACACAGAACTATGTTCTACTGTCAGTTACAAGGGTCTAAAGCCAGAGTAGGTTTAGTAATGAGTCCTGTAAACACATATGGACACAAATAATATTATCTATATGAAAAGTGTTGTTGCATTTAAACAGGAATATTCACATGTGTGAATGAATTTGCTGACATAAACGTTCAAATTATCTGGGATGTGATGTATTACCAAACACTATAAGCTGGTAAAAATATTTAGTCAGACTTTACTAAAAACATAGATGCCATTGCATATGTTTGTGTTTAGTTGTATATGAAACCATGTGAATGTTTTCTTTTAAGAATATAAGCAACACTTCTCATATGAACACTTCTCATATAAATCATGCTGCTTTGTACAAAGCCTTTCAAGTTTTCTAATGTCTGCTAAGATTGTTGTAAAAGGTTTATAAAAAAATCTGAAAATTCTAGTTGTTTTACTGAGATTCCTTTAGGATATGTTTAGAATACATTGATCTCTGTATCATTTCTTTTATTTCTTATTTTTCCTTTTTTTCCACGGTTATCCAGCTTGCTGCAGCAAGCATTTTAATCTTCCTTGGGTGCAAGATTCTTTTTACGACAAAGTACAATGTGGGTATGAATATATTTATATGGCTTCTATAGCTTATTGGCTCTGCTTGCTAGTAAAAATATGGTTTTGATTACTCTTAGAACTCCTGATTCCCTGTACTTGAGGAAAGTTGAGATATATTGCTTTTCACTATTCACATGCCCTACTGCGCGTGCTAGCTCAGTTGAGATCCAAGGTATGGTGAGATAGCACCAAAAAGTCTCTCGTGCATCAAAAGAGAGACTTTTAAAGCAAGCCTTGATTGCACTAGGAAATGGCACTTCAAGAATATCAAAAACAGAAAGATAACACAAACTCAGGTCAGGTTTTGGGCAGCCAGTTTTTAAGCGGCTCGAAATGATGGTTTGAGAGACAGAATAAAAATGCTGAAAATGTAAAGGAAATATTATGAATCCTTGAAAAAAAAAAAAAAAAAAGAGTAATGTTTGTTTAACAGGCAGGCTTCAAATGACCTCAAAGAATTCAGTGCCACGTTGGTTACTACCCAGTAATAGAATTTCATTACTTTGAAAGCAAATGTGGAGCCTGAGGCAGCTTGGTTGGATATATTAATAAGAATATTTCTATCCTCTAGCAGATTTTCCTACACACCTATCTCTCTCTTTTTCTTTCTTAATCTCTTCCTTTTGTATACATTGATGACTATATGATATTCCAGTTACTTATAGATCTTATAAAAAAGCAATTAATTCTTTGCACTAAAGATGTTTTTCTTAGTTCACCATCAATCAGCTCTATCCACGTGCAGCTCTAGACACATTGTTTTTTCTTTAAATTGGAAAAGTAAAAAAAAAAAAAAAAAACGGAGCTCAAAAGTGAAAAGTTCAGTCGTTCTAAAATGCACTTTAATAGACTGTGGAAGGTGTCCATTGCTTAATTCTGCTGGAGCAATGGACAGAACACTGACAGTATCTTGATCACCGATAATACCTGGAGAGGAGGGGAAAGACTGAAGCCCTGTGAGGGCTTTCAGAAAGTATTTACCTCAGTTCTTAAGTTAATTGCACTTCTGTACCCTTGGGAGTACTGACTAGTGACCAGGCTCAGAGACATGCTCTTCATTGGGGATACAGCTCAGGAACTGGCTGCCTTTGAGTCTGCAACCTAAGTGCACATTCTTATAGTTTACTTTGCCTTCTTGACAGATCTACTCTTAGGGGAAAAGATGACACTTTTCACAGTGGCCAGTGAGCTCTCATAAATGCAGTTTTCCTTGCTGAGGAATACTAAGATAACCTCACTAAGGACAAACTTATCTCAAAGTATAGGTGTCTGAAAAACAATTGATGTCCACAGCAAAATTTCTCTCAGAAAAGTATGCTGATACCTTCTGGCTATATGTGTGACTTGGTGAGTTCTCATCTCAGGCTTGGGACTGTTATTTCCAGAAAATTTCTAGCCTTTTTCTGTCGATGATTCTTTTCAAGGGTGCTAGCTTTCAACGCGTAATAAAACTTCAGACAGAAGACGTGCTACCTGTTTTAGGTTAGGCAGTAGAGTTTTTCCTTAATAATTGTCCCTGTCCTCAATGACTTAAGTCCTACTGTCCCTGCATCAAAGAAGTCTCTGACGTATCAGTAACGGTTGCACAGGATGTTGCATCTGTCATGTTGCTCTTCTCTTTACAAAGGATAAGGAGCTAACACTTGTGATTGCTTCCAAAACCAGAATCAGTGTGTTCATGTTAAATATTGCTTTCTTGCAACATCTGTATTAACGGATGGAGCCAAAATCTCCCTGCCAGGTAGCAGAGAAAGTCAAATTTCATGTCTTTTGGGTCAAGTGATGCTGTATTTCAAAGCCCAGCCATTTCTGCCCAGAAATGCTTTTTTTTTGGCACAGAATCTACAGGAGAGGAAGAGTCTTTTAAATGCTTAAAAATTAAATTATAGAAAGAAAATTACCTCAGATTAACAGAAGAGTACTTTAATGTCCTGGTTTGACATCTAGATGTCCAGTTATGAAGCGATCATAACAGTGCTGTATATCACATCTGATTGATTCTGACAGTCTGCTTTCTCTTCTGTTTCTGGGAAGACAGGAAAAAGAAAGCGTGTATGTTAGTACTCTCTAAAATATTCAGGACTGCAAAAACCATTTTTTACTTTTGCTAAATAAATAAACTACATAAAGTTTGTATTGCTTTCATATTTTAATATTTTTTAAGTAATCAAAAGCTACCACATTAAATAAACACAAGACAGCACAGGAATATTTTGTTTAAAACTGTGTTGCTCAAAGAGACCATGAAGGACTAACATTTTGTTTGTGTTTTATACTGAGTAATATTGTCTGTATGCCCACACTGTGTTTGCGTGTAGCCCTATAGTTCACAGTAAAGCTGAAGTTAGTTTCTTTTTGGGCTGCTGTGTATAGCAGAGGATCACTACTTACTGCCATTATTATAAAGCTGAATTTTCTCTTATCAGCAGCAGGCAGTTTCAAGCTAAGAAATTATTCAAAGATTTGGACAAGTAAAAGCTGGAAAAATGGGAATGAAAATCAAAATATTACACTGTACAGTTCAAGCTCCCTGGTTTATCATAAAATATCAGGACACAACAAATTGC
>JAWLRI010000031.1:10804595-10835650 GCA_034781795.1 Crypturellus tataupa
GAATGAAAATCAAAATATTACACTGTACAGTTCAAGCTCCCTGGTTTATCATAAAATATCAGGACACAACAAATTGCATCAAGAAAAGCCTAAAACTGAAGTAGCTTTTCTTTTCTTTTTTATTTTTTTTATCCTCATAAACGAATAACAGTCCACAGTTCTGGAATGTGCACTCCTCTCCCATGAAAACATTTTTCCGCTCTGTCTTTTCCAAAAATCAAAAGTTCAAAGCTAAACTACTACACATTATAAAAGAACAAATTTACCATGACACTTAAACAAAGACATGAGTCAGTGTATTTAGATTACATGAGGAAAGAAGGAGTTATGTTTCTTGTTAAGGCAAGATTTGAAGTAAAAGAATTATTTTTGTAGTTTATATATCTCTTTAGAAGTTATTTATTTATCCATACAGATGTTCTATTTTATTACACAATTAAAAATGTGATACATGCCATTTTTGTCACTGATGTATTAACAATGGTTCACCACATTTCTACCAAGTAAGCAAAATATTAACATCCTTGATATACAAATGAGCAAATGAAATGATAAACATTAAGATACTTGGTTCATTATAATTCAGTACATCTGTGGCAGGACTGGGAACTGCATTTGCTCCAATGCTACCTTTGTTCTTGAGAACGGCACAAGCAGGATGTGCAAGAGAAAATAAGTGATCATTTTTGACTATGGTGGGTAAAAAAAACTTTTATACAGATTAAAAATCACGTAACTTCATGTTGTCTCAGCTCTGAAGTGTATAACACAATCATTAACTAGCTGAATTGCTCTATTCAGTTTTTAAAAATGATCAAGTTATTTGCTTTCATTTGAAAGGAGTGGCTGATTTGTTTTCTGTCTTTAAAAACCTCTTTTTATGTTTCTGATCTTTAATAAGGTGGGTAACTAGAAGACCATTCCTGTTGTGCTATGGGAGAGAAGTATAAAAAGTCACAGAGCCATTGGTAATTTTGGGCCTGGTCATCTGTAGATGTGGGGGTTAATTTGCAATACATTAAAGGATGCAAAGTACTGCTTTGTACTGAGGTAGCTTTAATGTGTTAATTCACTTCATGCAAATTGATACCGAAAAGTCTTGTGGTTCATATATAAAACAGATACAAACTTTAAGGGCAGTAAGATCTAGATTCAGCCTTGGGCACTGAACCTTATGTTCAGAAGGATGAAATCAAAATCCCCAAATCCTTGAGCTTGGAGAAATCTACACGCAGCAATCTAGGCCCACCAGGAGGATTCACTTTCCCCTATTTAATACATAAAGATTTATTAGATGTTCACTTACTGCAGAGAACATATGCTCAAACTGAGAGACACCTGAAACTTTCTTGTTAATTTCTGTTTGAGAACAATACAGCTAGGGCATGAGGCTTTGCTGGAATTTCTGTAGGGGACACTTTTTCTGTTGTTTTTGGGAGATGACATGAGAGGACCTTACATGGCAATTACCCATAGTTATAAGTTCTAATTAGCCTTTTCAAATCCCATTGTACTTCATAGGGGAACACAAGGAGGATACAATGCAGTTGAAATGTAGAGTTCATGGCTTTTAAAATGAAAGTGTTTGAATTTTTCATTTAACTTAGTTAAAGGTCTTTAACTAAGTTACCAGTTATGAATGAGATTGCAGAAAATAAACAGAGACTGTTCGTGAGAAATACTTTTCTGGTAAGGTGCAGGGTGCCTATTTTCTGTGGGGCACAAATCATACTAGTGACAATGACTAGCAACATCAGAAGACTGAAGAGGGGAACCTGCATTATATCACCCGGTGATATAATATGTTTTGATAACCCATGGAATAAAGACAGGTCAAAAGATAACCCCTTAATAGACAAGTAACTCATTTCATTTTCAGTCATGCAGTGAATTATAAACACTACCAGGATGGACACTTATGGATATATATGTCATTAACAGCAAGGAGCAAATCAGTGCCTCGGTAGAAAGAGGGGAGTGGATCAATAGGCAAGTGGCAGGTACATTTGCTGATTTGTTGCATATAAGGGTGTGAAGGGAATTTCTTCTCCCTTCCTGTGGAGCCAAGCGTAGTCCTCCCTTGTGCACTCCTTGGTTTCAATACACAAGCAATAATTCCATAAATATTCTCAAACAGTCAGGACCACAGGTTCAACCAAACCTCTCGCTCAGTATCACACAGATTCCCTTGGTCTCTTCTTTCACCTCCCACATTATACAAGTGAGCAGGAAAGAGGTGCTCATTGCAGATTAGGAAACTGTGTGATTTACAACACTGCTGGTAGGTGGAACAGGAGAGACTGTGGAACCAAGAGAGCCAAGTATTTTAAGCATCTGTTATAGGCCTGTGCCAGATACAGGATACCAGACAAGATGTGCCATTTGTCTGTTCTTGAATGGAATTTCCTATGTCCTTAATACCAAGCAAACTCTGTTTATTTATAATATAACTACTTCTGGTTTTGTGGAGATGATATACAGCACATATCATCTTTTCGTTCTCACAGTGATATTTAAACACTTAAAAAGTAATTTATTTAGCTGTATAAATTCAGTTGGGCTTGGCAGGTGTTTTGCTTTGTCATGGGTGAATCTGAAAGGGCTGAAAAACATAGAGAGGCTGCAATGTGTAGTTAACAGAAGTGCATTTCTTTTCTAAAGCTTGTATAGGTTAAGAACTAGATCCACACTCTTTCAAGACCAGCGTCAGTAAACACTGATTTTGAGTGGCCATTCAGATGGCCCTGTGAAGAAGCAGGACTTGGAAAATGTCCTCTGATTGCTGGTCATATTTAAGATGTTTCTCAAAGAAACAAGTGGGAATTCTATGGCAAAAATTTATTTCAGTATAGGTCAATTTAAAATTACAGCTCTGTGGTGGGAACATATATATTAGTTGTAACAGGAAATCTCTCTTGTTTCCAGACAAAATTAGAGAAACATAGCCATGTTACAGTAATTGAGACTGTTTACTTGCAAGTTGGGCTTTCCAGCTTTAAGTCTAAGTGCTGCCATGTTGATGCCAAAGACATGAGCCTTAAGGTCAAGTAGGGAGGTTGGAGTTGCAGTGTCCAGGACTGGAAGCAATAGGCAACAGTCCCCCAAAAGTCCCTGACTGCCAACTGAGGCAGAGTCAATCTTCTGCACATGAACTGTTATTAACACAAACCTGCCACTTTTTCCCCAGACTCTTTCTCATGCCTCTACTCCAGGATTACAGTTCCCTGGTCCCTTACATGTCCTGATCACCTTGCTGCTCACCAAAAGCCTTTATCTTTTTGGGACTTCTGCCAGTGTCTAAGTTCAGAAATGAGGATATCTAAAGATGGACTTCTTGACCTGGCTGCTCACTGGACCTGGCATTTTTTCCCCACAAACAGTTTAGAAATGATTTGACCTTTTGCACCGACAGGATACGTAGATAAGGGAAAAAGAGAAAAAAAAAAAAAAAAAAAGCCAACAAAACTTCAACATCTGCAAGAACAAAAAGGTGTCAAGTGCCCACAAAATTACCAGTGATACTCCAAGTTCCTCCAGTGAAATCCCTAAAACTTTCTAGGTACATTAAAATGTGTACAATTACCTTTCTTCATAAACAAACCGCATGAGGTCATCCCTATCTGCCTCATTTTTTCTGTCTGTAAAGCTGAGGCTGTAAAACTTGCCTGTGGTATTGCTCTAAGTCTAGCTTCTGACTATAGTTGTTATTACAGTAATTACTGCAACAGATGTCCGAATCAAGCAGAAAGCACTGTCATTCGACAATTTAAGTGCAGACCACAGCTACTGCTTTCCATGCTTCATTGCAATTATATACCCCCAGAACAGAGAACAGTTGTTCACACTTGCTGCTAGGTGTGGACCTTTTTTAGGACACTATCATTATCTTTTCCTCCACCAAAGGTTTTTCCAGTACACTTAGCTGCTCAGAGCTGTAACTAGAAAAGATACAGCTGCATTTTTTGGCTTATATAGCATGAGCTCAACCCTCAGCAACAGCTTAGTCAGAGCTGCTTTATAGAACTATTTCTCTGTAAACATTTTCATTCAGTAGTTGTCATGTGATGCCTATGCTTTCTAAAAACATTACTGAGGATTGCCTGCCTTATCCTCCTGTTACCCAGTCTGGTTAGGTACCTACTTGGGAGGCGCTCTGAAAGCTGGAGACAGAGATGAGGGAGAGGACACCTGCTGAAAGCTATGCTCAGAGGTGGAGTCGGTCCATGACACGCTGGACAGCCCCTTGTTGCTGAGCAAGAGAGAGCAGCACCTTGAGCAGCAGTTAGACCAGCACACCCACTTGGAGAGGTATCTCAGAATTAGATGGCTTTGGACACTGTTGCTTGCAAATGGACCTCATATGATTAGGGGATAAAATATAGGATTCCAAGGGTTTTTTTGCATGCATTCACACTTCAGGGTACTCAAAATCTGAAGGCATGTCCACACTTGTGGATTTGGACAATCTCTAATGCAGCTAAATTGTGCCGCCTACAGAGTCTCCAGTAAGGAGGCTGCTGCTACCCATGGCGGTGTAGTCTAGCCAAGAATAGCATGTGTTTCCTCCTCTGCATCTAGCACAACTGCAGCTAAGTGGTTGCTTATGTTCAGAAATGAATGAAATATTCAATGAAAACAAGAGCCTCTGCTGACATGACCACCGTTTCTTAATCATCACACAAAACGCTGTTGTCCTGCCTGAGCATGTCTGGCTCTCCAAAGATAATGGAGACAGTACAGTGTTTGGATAGCTGCTGATTTTTTTTTTTCTGAAAACTGGGGAGGGTGTGCCTGTGTGAGGGCATGTTCACAAGAGTTTGATCCCAGAAAGCAATAGGTACATCTGGAAACAGCATAATCCTGATTGCCAGGTCCTGGCACTGTTAGAAATAATCCCTTCTCAAGAAGGTACTGAAATGTGCCGGTCTGATTTACCCGCAAGTATCTGGGCATTTTTCTTGGCAGGCATGGGTACCGTCAGTTATTTGGCATTTTGATTCCTGCCCCAACTAGTGTCTATTCTGTCTTTGCTGAAGATGGAAGGATAAGCATGTGGTTAAATCACTGGCCTAGGGATTAGGCAAAGTGGGTTCTGCTGAGATTTTAGTCTGCATCTTTGGCCAGGCTATTTAAGTAGGAATTTTGAAAACTGCTCAGCGCCCGCAAACAGGATCAGGTTTTTCAAAGGCTCTCTGCTTTCTACTAAGGCCATGGCCAGACGATCAAAGGAACTTTTCAGAAAATCTGGCTGCACGTATCACTAGTGAGAACGACTGGGTGCTGGGCGCACCTGAAATCTGGTTCTCATTGAGGTGCCTTGATGGGAACCAAACTCTCCTAACAGTCCCCACCATGACAGGAAGGCAGCTGGGTACCTGGCCAGGAGCTCCCTTGAAACTCTACTCCAGTAACTTTCTGTGTGCCTCAATATCCTCTGCAGTGAGGGAGGTGTTGCCAGGGTGCTTGTAAGGATAAATTCATTAGTGGGCTCTTTGTGAAGTTCTTGGATGCTTCCACGGGAGCGGGACATGAAGTGTTTGTACTATAACAGCTCTCCAGACATACCTAACAACTGTGTAAGCAGGAGTGTGTTGAAGGGACTGGAGCAGGAGAGCAGCAGTGGGCTTTGCTCCGTGCCAAACCTACCAGCCTTCAGGTTCTGGAGCTGCCCCTCCCTGTATGTGCTAAATCCCTCACCGTGGCTAAAGGCTCCACCGTGCTAGGGGATGTGCATATAGCTCTGCAAGGCTCTTGACCTGAAAAGCCTTTATCCAAGTGCTGGGAAGATGCTTAGAAAGAAATGATAAAGCTCAGCCTTTTACCTCCCGAACTCCCTGCCTGTTGAACACAACAGTTTTATCATTTTGTTTTCTCACATGGTGTTTCTCTCCTCATAGCCCCGCAGTGCTGTGAGTTTCTCTGAGTGTTTCAGAGCACGAGGATTTCAGATGGAAAAGGCGGGCCACCCTTCTTACACTAGGTGTCCACATGCAACAACATCTTTGCAAGTGGAGTTTTCGGTGGGGGCACCAAGGAGCCCTAACTGTGAAAACAGCGTATACTTTTTCTTCCTTTTTTTTTTTTTTTTTTTTTTTTTTAAAATTCTAGTGGCCTGAATTTCGCCTCCAGATGGGGAAATCAGGGGAAATCTGAAAGGTTCCGCACTCCCGCTGTGCGTGCCGGAGCAGGCCTCTCCTTTCCGAGCAGCCTCCCCCTCCCCGCCCCGGGATGCAACATTTTCTTCCCAGCTGACAGAGGAGCCTCTCCCTCACTGCCGGCCTTGCAGCGCGGTCAGCATCTGCGCGAGCTAATGCTACCCAGATCCTTCTCAGAGGGGCACCGAGGGCTGGCACGCAGCACTGTTGCCCCGGGGCCATATCTGCAAAACCCAAGAAACCTCAAGACGCATCGTGTTTCCATAAACGCGCCTCAGCTGACAGGGCCGCAGGGAGCCAGCGCTCCCCTCGGCCCTTGCCTCTCCCGCGGGGACAGCAGGCGCGAGGCTCCGACCAACCTTTCTGACCGCTGCCGTGCTGAAACGGCGCTAACGACGGAGCGGCCCCGAGCACGGTGTCACCAGGAGGAGCTCGGTGTCACCAGGAGGAGCTCTCCGGAGGCCGAGACGGAGGGTCCAGCCCCAGGGAGCTTTCAGCGCCCCCTCGGGCGATGGCGGCGACCGTTAGCGCCGTTAGCAGTGACTGTTATTCACAGGGCGCTGCCGTGGGGCGCGTCAGCTGCCCTGAGGGCCGCCGGAGTGCGAGGGGGAGCGCTGCCTTCAGCAACCTGACCCAGACCTCTGCCACCTGCCCTGCGTTTGGGCGCTGGGTACGAGATGGCCCGTTTTCTTGAGGAAAACACCGGGACGGCCATGGCGCTTCTCCCTTAACCCGTGGCTCTGGAGACTCGAGCAAGCGAGGAGGGTTTGCGCGAGCTGCGAGGCGCTGAGTGCCCCCTGGGAAGCGCTAAGTTACTTCTCACTGAGCCTCGGCTTTGGTGGGGCTTTAAGGAATAGCCTTGGGATGCGGTCCGTGCTTTGCAGGGCAAGGCTGTATGTTCCACGTGCCCTCCAAGTTAAAATCCCAGCTCTCAGAGTACGCCTGATGAATGGGACATGGAAAATATAATAGGTTTCCGTTCGCTTATTTTTAACATATTTGTTTTCATGAAATGGTCAATTAGGAGAAAGCTGAAAGTAAGCGTAGCGGAGAAAATGTCTCTGAGCAGTCTCAAATTGAATTTGTTTTTGCTTGTGTTGTGTAGGCCTTTTGTACTGAGTTCCTGAGAGCAGTCAGCATTCGAGTGACAGATGTTATGGTGAAAATAGGGTGTTTCAAGTGAATAATAAAAAAAATACTTGCTGGAAGTGAATTCTGAACTCAATGAAAGGGAATTTTTATGCTTGCAAGCTGAATCTAAGAGCTGTCTGAAGAACTGAAGAACTGACTGAAGAACAGAAATACTCCATGTGAATCACATGCCCCCAGAAATCAGGAGCTTGGATGTCAGATACTGAAGATTTGCAACTAATTGCTCAAGAGTATTCTAAAACCAAAATGTGCTCAAGGTGACTTTACGAAAGATGATGAGTCTTTTCTTTAAATGAAAATTTAAAAGAAATAAGATAATATTATACTACTACAAAAATAGTAGGCAATGGTAATGTAGGAGGCCTGTGCAACATAGCCACTGAGTTAGGTGGGTTGGAATTAGGAAGGGTGCAGGTATTTCTGTGATAGACAGATCACCTGATGGCTGCAGGTCTCTGTGGAAGGCAGCAATGTGTGTGTGCACTTGTAAGCACATCCAGCAAAAGAGTTTGGAGATCACGCTGCCCAGACTTGCATGCGACTTGTGTGCTCTGTAGGAACCTGGTTTTATTATGAACACCTTCATCCTTCACCACAGTGTATGTTTGGAAGTATTTACCAGAAAGACCATGATAGGATGGGACAGAATCTTCTATTATAGTTAATTAATTTGGGAATTACTACTTAATAAGTAGGCAGGGTAGTTCAGGTGAACTCACATTCAAGATGTGCACTCTGAATTACACAGGTATCAAGTCTTATCCAGTAACCTACAGCAGCACATCAGAAGCTGCACCTGCAACAGGCATTTGGGTCTCAGGAAAGATTTAAATGGAAGACAGTTAATATTTACAGCCCTTCTTTGAAAGCACAGATGGGTTTTGCAAGGCTCTAGCAATCCTCAGCAGAGTTTTCCCATTCATTGCACTCTGAGGGTTCTTTTTTTTTTTTTTTTTTTTTTTTTTACCCTCTTTGGGTTGACCAAAAATTGGGTTTGCCCCTTTAAATTCTCCTCCCTATCTGCTCAGCAACCACAGAGGCAGTTTCTTACTGAAAAGAAATCTAAGAATCAGTTTTGGCCAGCATTGTCTTGGAAAGTTCACTTTATTAACATGGTTTTGGTTTTATTTCAAAAACACTTTGACAAGCACTGACATTTTTGGAACCCGTAAAGCACAAGAGACTTACTCCTAAAGGCCTAAGCTTTGCATTTTTCTGTAGCAAACAATGTGATGTGCTACTATGGTAAATTCAATTCAAGCCACTGACTGAAAGAAAATAAGTACCGATTTTTTCTTTTTTCCTTCATTTTCTAAAGTATGTTGTGTGACTGCTAGTGTTTGTGTGATCTGCTTCCTTAACTGCTCCTAACTTTTTTGCTTTCAGTCCATAATACAGGTGATATATCAATGCTGGCAGCATAAGCTTCCCTCCCGAGCCTGCTTTTGTTTTTAAAGTTTGACCTAGAGTAACCACCTTTTGACTTTTTACTGAGACTTGCCAACAAGGGTCCCAGTTGTGTGTTTTATATTAATGTCCATCAGCTGAGACTTGGACTACAATCACCAAATTCATTTACAAAGAAATACTGGGAAATATCTGAACACTTTCTCTCTCTCCTTTTTTTTTTTTTTTTTCTTTTTTTCTTTTTTCTTTTTTTTTTTTTTTTTTTTTTTTTTTTAAAGGCAAACTGGAAGAAAAATTCTCTTCTCAGCCACATAAAAGATACTTCCCTCAGATATTCGTCACTCACTGCAGCTCCACATATGGTGGGAAGAATGGAAGGGCAGAACAGGGATAAATTGTATGCTGGCATAAGCAGACTTGACTGCTAGATTTCTTCAGTGGTAAGTTGATTGTATTTGGATTGGAATTGGAGTGTTTCTGGTGCGGAGCCATCTTCAATTCTGTCCCTTTTAAAATTATATTGAACAAATGAGAGGCAGTGTAAACATCTCCATTTCAGGGACTGCAATTTATTATATTTATTTGTTGCTGCTTCATCTTATAGCACTGTGTTTTTGTAGAACTTTGGTTTGCTCTCTGGAATTTTTAATTGCAAAAATAGTCAAGTGCTTTTCTTGAAAGTCTCTATGAAAATATACAATGTACTACTCTGTATACAAATATACAATGTCCACTGTGTACTTCAGAGAGAAGTACACAGTAGTAAGTTGGTCTAGAAAGGTTGGTGGCTCTTTAGCTAGTAGGAAATATATGCTACACATGTTAAAGTATCTGGCATATGAAATATATATGTCTAATGCTAATGTGTCAAGCACTTTCTTTTGACTTATTCTGTCTTTAATAGGATAAGTTGTGCCTATCCCATATGTTGCCATGATAAATCCACAGCAGTTGAAGTGAGCTGGGGTACCTGACTGAAGAGTCCATCCATTTTTTAGTGCTATTGAGAGTTATTCAAACTAAAAGCTTTCTTAACTTTGGAATATACCTTTCACCTCAACTTGGTTTCAAAGTGGCTGTATAAATTGTATGATCTGTTTCTCCAGTTGCATAACTAGATTATATATAGGCCCTTTTCTGAGAGAATGGCATTTAGCTTTGTGTATATATAAAAAATAGGGGTGGTCTTATTGGCATCATTTGTTTCTGCTTTGAAAATGTAGAAGTTGACTTTTCAAAGGCTGACTTCTGAAGTGCTGTAATTTGGGAGAAACAAGAATATTTGTCATAATCAGTGAGACATCCCTAAACTGAGTGTAATGAGCACAGGCACAGTTGTCTTGAAGGGCAAGAAAAGGAAGGTGTGCAAATGAAGGTAGTATATGATGCATAACAGAAGGATGCCCTAGTTAGGTAGTATTATGAATGACTTAGCTGCTAAGATGCTTCCCAAATCCTAACTGGAAAGTTACCTCCCAGGAACTTCATATTATTTTTGTGTGCCCTCATGTTGAACTCAGTGTAGCTGCTGATGAGACTCTACAAAGAATGATGTCCACGTACGTGCACAGACATCACAGTCATCAGTTTACTGCGTTCACACAGCACTGGGAATAGGACTTATGACCTTCGCCTCCACAAACACAGCTGCTCCACTGGCTGTGGGCTTTGTAGCCAGCAGAGGGAACTGATAAACACACTCATAGGGCTGCTCTCTATATATTTCCTCTCACCAAGAGAGGGCATTGATTCTCATTCACTTTTTAAAAAGGTCCATTACATCTCACCCCTCAGTAATTTCACCTGTTGTTATGCAGGACAGGTAACAGACTCGTATGATTGTTGCTTTTGGAATGACATATGAACTTGCATATGGAAGTTTTAATCATCAAAAGATGTCCCTAGACTACATAGTGCTATTAATCCCCTGCAGTGCAATTATGAGACATTAAATTCATACACATCAAGACAATTACGGAAACACATCCAACATTTCAGGAGTATGGAAAGACCAAGCACAATTGTTTACTGATGGTACAGAGAATAGGCACAATAATTGCACAACACCCACAAAAGGCTTCAGAACCAGAACTCCTCAGTATCTTTTAAACATACAGAGCTCCACAGCTTTTGCTGAAGGAGAATTCTTTTGGCACAAAGAATAAATATCACTTTCTTTTGGAGGGAAAGTCAAAAAAAGAGAACATCGCTTACACAAAACTCTAGCAAATGCAAGTCACAAAAGTAAATTAAATGCAGGTATTTGGTTTACCAAAGGCAGAACAAGCCATCTCGTCCATTCTTGTCTATGGTTCTTCTCTACAATAAACCTACTGAACCATTGCTCAAGCATAAAAGTTAATCTTTTCTCCCTTGGGAAAAATAGCAAGACATAGAATTAAATGGGTAGAAACTTCTGCCACATATGCCTTCAAAACCTGCAGTGCAGAAATTGTCCTTCCTCCTACTGCTGGTATCTGCATGACATACTCCCTGGTATCGGCCTCTGTAGTCTGCAGATTCAGAGTATGACTCTCCATCGCCCTGCCCGTACTGTGCATACTTCCCATGGTGGGATAGCCACAAGAAACAGCCATCTTAACAATAGTCCATTAACTCAGTAAAATTCTAACGTTACCCCAGGTTGCTAATGCTCCTAATAGGCACAGGAAAGAAAGAAATAAAACTGCACATAAGATCAAGGGTACTAATTTAAGGAACATAACCTAGCTGCTGGCAGTTAGGACAGTGAAGTTCTATAGTTTCTGTGTCAAGCCTGTTTGTGCCTCCTAAACAGAAGAGAATATATTGCTACCTGCCCCTCTGTGTCTGTTCCTGCACTTCAGATGCATTAAGGTTCCCAACTCTCACCAAACAGGCCACCTGCTCTCAATATTAGTCATTCTTCTCCTCATCTTTATCACTCCTACTAGCAGTCTTTCAGTTCCCTCTTGCACATTCACTTGTGCATGCACTGTACAGACACTCTGTGTGTAAGAGATGCATGTTTAGTGTTAAATTTAAGTGAGAGACAAGGCTCCCAAAGGCTGCTAGGACATTTACTCCAGACATCAAGCATCAGTGTGTGTTAATTGTTTTTAACAATGTAGTATTTGCAAGGCAATAGGAGCAACTAATGACTCTGTTGCCTTGCCCTTATAAATTAGCTTGAGGGATGAAGACTAAAGGTATAAGGTCAGGTTGGCAGTTCTATTTCTTATGGATTTGAAGTGGGATGGAATATGAGTATGGGATGTATATGATATAGAAGCAGCACCTCAGAGCAGAGCAAGTGTAGAAAAGGAAAGAGGATGATATTCCACATGCCATACAAAAGCCACGTGGATACTCTTGTTTAAGTAGCACATGCTTTTCTTTGAGTTATAATTGCAAATGTTGATGTTATCACCGACTACGGAGTTACCAAGCTTGAATTCTTGCAGTTGGGTGTTGGACATCATTTCTGGTCCACTAGCAGTGGACCAGCATTCTGTCACATTGCCAAGAGTGGGGTGGTTTCAGTTAACCACACAAGGATTCAAAGGGTAAGAAAAAGGGTGCTCATTTGTTTAATTTGTTTTCTCCTATAAGAAAAAGTTGCAAATACTGTTAAGGGGTGTGTAAAGGGTTCAAAGAGAGCCAGAGTGTTAGCGGTGAGTACTTCCCAAAACTGGAAACTGGAATTCTCCATGCTGTTCCCTTCTAAAGGGGTCATGCAAAGACAAATCAACTACAAGGAGGTAGGCTTTATAAACTTGAATACAGAGGGAAGCAGGGGAGCAGGAGCTAGCCTGGAACTCAGAAGAACTAAAGGTCACACTCTGCTCTACTCTGAATTTGCAGAGTGACAATGAGCAAGTCAGCCTATATATTCAGTCAGTATGAGCAGAGAGGCCACTGCCTCACAGAGAGATGGTGAAAATGAATTCAGGAGGATCAGAATGTCTCAAAAGCAGTAGTGGTGGCAGTTATATAAACAGGTAGCCAGTGATTAGTTTATCTTGTGTTTCTGTGGATCCATAACATGACTGCAGTGGAAAGGGTTCTAATGATTTAAATGTTCATTAGTGCCCTAGATGAACACTGGAAAAAAAAAAAAAAAAAGTGTAACCACCAGGAGAGATGACTTATCTTGCCTCTTTAATAGCTAATTGGTTTATGGCAGAGCAATCAATAGACTCTCATTTATTCTGTTTTGATATTTTAAAATACTATGGTGGTTACTCTAAAAATCTGAATTCTTTTCCCTATTGGCTCATTTTTTTTATTGTAGTTGTTAGCACTATTTTAAAATGATAGTGTTTTTATCTTAGTATCAGTACACTTTGATCTTACAAAAATCAGTTTCAGATCATCACAGAGGTAAATAAATGCATTCCTGGACATTTAAGTTTTGTTAGTTAAACTCTGCTGGAGACTTGCAATGCTCAGTTTCCCTTCATCCCCTGCTACAAAGTGATGCTCAGGTGAATTATCTACTCAGTCTATGAAAGAAATTGCTTAGAGGAGATTCTGATCTAAATTAGATGCATTCCTTTGACTAGAATTTTCTTAATATGCCCTGCAATCCATTTTTCAAATGCCAAAACATTACATTTCACAGCAGGCTTTAATAAAAGGTATTTTGCTATATGCACATTTCCTGTGGCAAATACATTTTTTTTTTTAATGTTCTTTCTTGAGAATTGCTGTTAGAAATTTTGATTTATCTGATAAAATAAAATTCTGCATGAAAACTGAGTCTTCACTGGAGGATTTTGGACCTAAATTTAATATACATTACACTTAAAATCACATGTACGTGTTTTAGAAGAGTGATCTTTTTGGAAAAGGAGTGACACTTTGCTATAAAAATCAGATGTTAACTTAATAAGTTTTTTGTAGCTCAGAAATAGAATGCCAGTTATGAGGAAAAAAGATAGGGCTCAGTTCTATAGCTTTATGGGCAATTTATATAGATTACCTGTATCAAAACCAGTTTTACTGTAAGTTTGCTGCAGAGAGCACTGCAGTTTGTTTTGGAATATTTACCCTTTTTTGTTGTTTTTTAAGAATACTTATGTAATCTCGCAGTCAAATAGCTGTAGGCAATGCTTTCTTTTTCCCATTAGATGCAACAGATAACATTGAAAATACAGAAAAGATCTCTCAGATACACTGCACAGAAAATGACACTGTGTGCAGAGTTCTGCTGCTGTTTTACAGAACTACATCTTAAAAGTTGCAGCTGATGTGAGTAGAGCTATGTATGGATCTAATTATTTATTCAAAAACACTTTTTACATGGGGAAAGAACAAAAAAAAAGGGTCAGTTTAGAAGAAGTGTTGACTATCAAGAAGGAAATACCACTCTAACTGCAGAATATATTACATATAGTGCAAGCACTAGTTCCAGTCAGCATTCACTGTTTAATAGTTCATGCTTTCCTTCAGCTCAGAGCACTGGAGAGAGGCATTCTAGGATTAAGGATTTCCACACTGGAATTTCTTTAAACAGGTGACTGTATGTTAGAAGTGCCCTGACTCACGCAACACAAGAAACCACTACTAGTTGCTAATAGCTTCATATCCTGGAGGATGGATAGATGAGCAGAAGGGATTGAAAAGAGTTTTGAAACCACTCACATTTTAATGTTTTGGCTGTTCAGCAGCTGTTTCTTGGAGGCAGTTACTGTTCCTCCCTATAGCATTAGAAATACCTATGTAGGCAAAGTATAGATAAAACATAGCCCAAGCTGATCTAGAAATTTCACAGATACACAAGGTCTGTTGTTCCAGGAAACAGTTTTGCTTGTGCAGACTGCACTTAGAGCATATTTGGTACTAGACAGTGAATTCCATCAGCCTTATTGCTGTGCTTCTGAGACGGCATAAGTTCAATCACTTATTATTTTTTTTTTTTTGCAAGACACTGAAACCTGGAAAGATGCACTTCCACCCCAGATAGGCTCATTCTGGCTAGTAAAAATAAATTATCCCTAAACATTTTTTTGAAGAGAGTTTAGGGCAGCTTTAAGGTGTGCTTTTTTGATAACTTTGACAGCCCTATTCTTTACTAAGGTGGAAACCATTAGCAGGGATAATAAAATAATAAGATTGGTCTGGATATCACTGATCTCAAAAAAATCAATCAGAAAAGGAAAGAGAGCTTTTCCAAGCCACACCATGTTTCAAGCAAGTTCTGTTTTTATTTCATTGCTAAAACAACAGATTGTTACTAACTTAAAGGTCAGATGACACTACATCCAAAAAAAAAAAAAAAAAAAAAAAGGAGAGAGAAGGGAAAAAAAGCCCCTGCCAACACCACCCAGCAAGGCAGCGCGAGAGCTGTCATTGCGACTTGCTCAAGCGGCCGGAGAGAAGAGCAACCTGCAGCAGCAGCCGCAGTCCTACCTTGCGTGGACGCGGTCCAAGGAGAGCAGCAGCTCGCTGGCTCCGAGCGCTGGGGGACGAGGAGGCGCTGCGCGGCGCCTGGTAGCGTGCAGCCCTTGGCTTTTATGTGCAGGTGGGAGGAGCTGCGCCCTGCGGTAGGTGGGCAGTGAGGAGCGGAGGCAGCAGCCTCCGCAGGCTCTGCGCGCCGGGGCTCTGCTCCGTGGGGACAGCGAGCCGTTGGCGTTCACCCGAGCCTCGCAGTTGTTGATAGGTCTTTTAATTATTCAGCTAACTAAAGAGTTTTTTTTTTTTTAATGTATTTAAGTCTAGTGCATTATTCCAGTTGTGCTTATATTGCTCCAAGGGGTTACTATGTTTTTTTTGCAGGGATTTCTACCGCAGTAAGATACTGATGCAAAGTAGTTATAAGAAGTGCTGATTTTTCCTTTCTAAGACGGAATAGCTTTGAAGAAACAGCCTCTTGCTCTTTAAAGGTGTCCAGCTGAACTTTGTATTTCAAGTGCCTGCGAGATCAGCACTCCAGAATAATCCGAAGTTGCTCTTGAGCTGCTCTACCCTGTTTTTCCTTGACACAGCTGCAACATGTTTCATCTACACACTGACTTTTGAGCAGTTTAGTTTAGCGCAGTTTTATTGTTCCCGGAGTCTGTGCTCTAAACAATTTCCCCAACTGGTATTCTAAAAGGCAGATGTAGCCAAAAAGAAAAAAACAGTAGGAACACACATTCCTGATGGTTTCTGTGCTAAATTATTCATTGTTCATTTTAACTCATTCACTGCTTTTAGAGCACAGAAGAGTGGATGACAGTGTCTGGACACTGGTTCCTCCAGGTGAAACAGCCAGTTGTGCCCAGCAGGAATACATTGATCCTGTATCTGCATAAATCCCTGCATGAGGGACCTGGATCTCGACTGGTACCTTTGGGTCTTGCAATACACGAGTAAAACCTGTGCTCTACCCATTCACCTGTGCTGTGAACATGAGGGAGTGGAGAAAGCAGAAAGATAGAATAGGAGGGAAGAGACCAGTGGTCTGAGATCAAAGGAAAGGCCAGAGTTGTAACTGAGTATTAGGCAGAAAAATGAAGGACTTAGGTCTTACTCAGTGCATACAAGATCTGTCTTGCTCAGTGAATACAAGATCTGAGTTAGAGAGAAGTGGCCTGTGCCTCCAAAGGACAGGAGAGACAGATCTGAATTAATGGATATAAAGTGAGTAAGATTGTAGTAAAGGTGATGGAGATTAGATAATGATGAGTATGATTTTGTGTACTAATAGGCCCTACTGACCACTAGAGGAGGAGATACAGGATGCTTACAGAACCTGGGTACTTAAGTCAGTGTCCTGATTTTTTTTTCTCAGTGTTACCCTCTTGCATTTGTGTTGAGAGTTCCAAATATATCTGCTATGATCAGTGTAAATAAGTCTCAAATCCTGACAGTTATGATTGGGAATGCAAATGAAGTCTTAGGATGTATCTTAGCAGAGTATCTGCTATCTGTCATCTTCTTTTATCCTAAGTACAAGTTTATTTAGAAAAAAAAAGGGAAAAATATTGTGTGTCTGAAGGGATCAAGGCAGATTGAGCTGGGTGTATCTTCCTTTTTGTCTTTTCAGTCAGGCAGGGCTTAGAAATCAAGTCTCTGTCAACTTAGAAATCAGTGTTAGGTGGCAGAATTAGCTGCATTACCGTGGTGATAATAGGCTCGGGTGATGTAGAAACCTAAAGCTGAAATGGACCATACGTATTCCTACCATTTCTTACAATTATTGGTTTGATGATGGATTGCAGAATCTCTACCTTGTTGCAATTAATCATCATGATGGCTTGTTTGATTAGATGATGCTCATAAACTGGAATTCTAATCAGCTAATGTCTAAATCTGGTGGCTTTCTTCTTACAGAAATCTAGGTCAAGATTTTCAGAAATTGGAGAATAAATAGGCACACAAGTTCTTACTTAAGACTAACTGTTCTTATTGTCTCAGAATTACCAAGATTTCTTTGTCGGTTCCTTTTAAAACCAGTGAATGTTTCTGTAAGCTCAGTACTTTTCAGATCAAGCTATTTCTTTTCTTGGAAAACAAAGTTTAAAAGTAGAGGAGTAGCTTTTTTTTTCATTCTTTCACTTTTTTTCTTCTTATTTTTTCAAATGCTAAGTGCCGTTTTACTTCTCAGTGAGCATTTAAGTGGGCTCAATGTAAATCCTTCATACTCTGTTGGCTGTTCTACATTGACCATGTGCATTATTGTACTGTAGACTCAAGTGTTTTCTTAGTTTTTTTATACTTCCAGAACACAAGAATTAAAGATTTTCTTTGGTTCTTTTCTTCAAGGAACATTTCCAAACACTAAGGAAACCTACTAACACGTAAGATACAATAAAAGCATTATACTGACAGCGATGATCATTAAAGCATCATCATGATCTATTTATATGGCATATTACCTGATGAGAATAAAGTGTTGGAGGCAGCCCTTGGTATTCTAATCACTGTATCACTTACCTTCTCTAATGAGATTTTTAGTAGATAAAACCTTTACAAGAAATATCTATGGGGAATTCAGCTCAGGCTGACACACGATTAGCTGAGTTTCAGGGCACATATTACCAGGCTGGATGATGACTACACACTATGGACACGTGGAAGGGTTATGTTCCTATGCTCAGAAGTAATGCCCAACCTTTCCAAAACTGTCAGTTCCAATATACCTTTTAAAGATAAAATGATCCTGCCAAGAGTCACTGGAATGTTCCAACCTTCTTTCTCTGTTCTTGCCCCAAAATGACTGGATTGTTTTGCCCTGAGTTTCCAAGAATTGTTTGAAGCAGACAATGGTTTTAGTGCATCCAGAATCCAGTTTATGTATATTATTTGATAGGGGTACATCTGAGGATGGAGTAGTATGGCTAATAAGGAACCAGCTTCATGCAGGTAGCTTAGACTTGGAGGAATCATTTTGCCGCACTTTTGGCTCAGCTAAGGTCTATTGTATTTAATCTGTGCCAGCAAGGCTATGGAGCGCAAAAAGATCATCTGGCAGAATCTGACTAACCTTTTATTGTTGTGGTTCCCCATAGCGCTCTGTATAAAATCTCCTGAAATCCTCTACAGTTCATTCAGGGATTCTCAGCTTTTCCATGGCGGGTGAGAGTGCCTTGGCATTTGTTTACCATTCAGGAGATTTGGCAGTGATAATGCATCAGAGTTCCCCTGGACAGCCTTTGTAGATGCCTCAGCAGCAGAAAGGTGACTACGTAGAGTGCTGGAATGCTCCACAGTACCCATATGGCACGTGGTGGTTATGGATCAGATCACAGCTTCCCAGTGGTACCAGAAATATGATGATAAATACTACGCCTTTACAGTCACGTTAAACCTATTTGCTCCTCAGTCTCTCTATTAAATCAAACTTCTTCGAGCATACAGACTGAATGGCAAAGAACAACTAACAGAGAACAAAGAACAATTAACAGAGATGGCATCACCCTTAAAATGCAAGTAAAACCTATAGCTGTATAAATGTTGAGGTAATTCACTGTGGATCTTCTCAGTGCAGATATACTGTAAATTCATGTTTTTTTTCCAATAAAGGAGCTATATATTGTTCACAGATTGCCCTGAATATAACTCAGCTGAAATAAATAGGACTGAGTGTGATGGCTGTGAATGCAGAAAGATTTAACACGAATGGATGGGAGGATAACCCTTCCAGAATAAAAGCTGGTTTCTAGAGCATCACAGCAACAGCTTAGGTAGGTGGCTACTTGTTGTTTAGAGATGTTATCAAAGGAGAAGGATCCCCAGGCAGTTAGATGGCATTGTGATGGAAGACGATTCTTCATCAAGATCAAGAGATCTACATTTTTTAAATACAATTAGAGAGACTTTATAATACAGGCAGGATAATACAGGCAATATTTAACCTTAAGCAGTACAAGTGAACTTTTCCAACTTTCAGCAATAATTTTAATAACACTATAATTAAAAAGGAATAATACATTTCAGCATTTTTCATGACTTCTGTTTATATAAAAATACTTTGATAGCCTACAGGTGAATTTCTGTTAACCTATGCAACTCTCGTGGAAATTTATTATTCTTTTTGTTTTGTTTGACAGTAGGACCAAAGGCATTAATGATTTTTCCACTCAGACAAAGTATATTTTAGTAACCTATGGTTTCAGATAACATTCTGTTGTCTGCTGTGCTTCCCAGCATTGTAAGTTCTACCCAAAGCCTTTACAGCAAAGTTGCCATCTAAAGAAGGATTAAATGCTACAATGCCACTGTTTGCATCCAACGTTATTTTTTGACCATAAAGAATCGCAAACCTATAGGGGGCATTAAAGGAAGGGAGTAAACAGTTCTCAAAGTGCCAGTTCAATTTATTCTGTTTCCTCTGTGTGTCACTATGTCCTGGAGACAATCTGTTAGATTGCTCCCTGTTAGGTTTGCATCTGTAGATTAGGGCTACTCAGATGGTGTAGCTAGAAAACCACTGTATGCCAGTCCAAAATAGGATACAAAATCAAGGTATGTTTTGGAAGTGCAGATCCTGTGCTGTAGATAACCATACACCAAAGTCTCCGTGTGAGTGTGGAGGAAGCACATTTAAAAAAATATCTGCCTACCTCCGGCAACATTTTCTCCCATACGACAGGATTCATGCATTAGCATGTTACATGGTAGAGGCAGAAGTGGGAAGAACTGGAAAGAATCGATGTGGAATATATTGTAGTCATAACGGATGACATTTTGCACCAGTCTTGCCTGTGCTGATCCTGTTTAGTATTGTCTGCAGCAATGAAAAAAGGAATGTCGTCCAAAGCTGCTAACATAGGATAAACTCATTCACATGCTGTATTTTTTTTTTGTATTGCCTCCAATCACTTTCGTGTTTTATACCCTGTACTTACTGCCTTCCTATAGCTGTGAATCAGCTTTGAGACTTCCAGGGGGAGATACCAGTCAAAGTTGATGGCAACCATATCAAAGCAGAAACAAGGTACTTTCTTTTAAAGAGAATGTCTTCCAATCTTAAAAACCCACTGTTTTTTTAGATTGTTTATGACATAACGTAAACCAAATTTAACACATAAAGACTACGAAGTGTTTGGCTTAGGAACAGCTCTGCTTGAAACAATAGGAGAGCCTTGATAGTCACCAAGCACGTGACATGAGCCACATGGGCTCTGGCAGCGAAGAAGGCCAACAGCAGGCTCAGCTCTGTGAGCAAGAGCCCTCAGCCCTTGTTGGACCATATTCAGAATACTGTCTCCAGTTTGGGGCACGAGAAACGTTGATAAACTTGAGTGAGTTCAGCAGACAGCCAGCAAGACAACCCTTAGGGCTGGAGCACTTGTGCTATGAGCAGAGGCTGAGGGAAAGGGATGGGTCAGTACAGAGAAGTGGTGGCTTTGGGGGCATCCAGCAGCAGCCCCCCTGGACTTGTGTAGCAGTTACCAAGAGTATTGGGCCTAGCTCTTCACAGCAGTGCATAGTTGGGTGACAGGAGACAACAGACCGAAGTGAAACAAGAAAGAATCAGCCTGGATATCAGAAAAAAACTTTTTCCCATGAGGACACAGAGGTGGTGGAGCTGGTTGCTCAGCAAGGCTGTGCAAGCTCCATCTTTGGAAGTTGTCCAGACCAGAGCAGCCCAGTATGACCTCAGCTGGTCCTGCTTCGAGCAGGGTTTGAACTAGAGACCTGCTGAGGTCCCTGCTGCCTCTGCTATTCTGTGGCCCTGTGCTACAATAAAAAAAAAAAATGAGTTAGGCATCTTAGCCGCTGTTGTGCAAGACTTCACATCAGTTGGTGGCCACGTATTTGAAGCTAGAATGTATATTTCTGAAAAATAACCAAGATTACAAGTGGAAGTTTTAATTTGTAGCATACAAGTGGGGATTAAATAATACTTGTCTTCAATTCCAGCAAATTGTGCTTGGTGGCAGTATTATGCACTCCGTGTGTGGTTATGAGTATTTTTCTCTTTCTTAAACAAGTTTCCTGAAAGTTTATTTAAGGAAGCCAAGTGGCACACATTTTGGCTTTAATATATGTTCTTTTAAATCTCTTTGCCAAAAGATTATATGATGTTTTTATAGAAAATTAATTTGTGCTCTATTTCAAATGAAATATATCATCCTCAAGAAAATGTATTTTTGATCAAAGGAAATATATGCTCCAGTGACATTGAAATTAAAAAGGGAGTGAAAGAGTATTTGAAGAAAAATGTTGCTGTTTATCAATCCATCTCTACTACACAGACCTCAAGCCTTCTTTTCCGTAAAGATTGCTCACTTCCCCCATGCTACACGTTTCTTAGTTTCCAAGTAATACATTTGCTATGCTACCTTACTTACTTCATTGTCTGTTAATAAATTCCCTCCTTTTCTTTGAAAAAAAAAACTTCTATGAAGACAAGCCATATGAGTACGTTGAAGAATTTAGCTTCATTAATTTCAAATAGTCTAGTACTATGAGAAATTCAGGAAACCATAGGAATTTGACCCCAAACGTCATTTTTTTTTTCAGGACATATCTTTATTACATATTTGGTCATTGGCAGAATTATTTTTAGAGAGCAATGAGTGTGGGGTTTTTTTTGAAACTTAGAGTATACATAAAGTGTACTACAGATGGGCCTGTGGAAACTGTGCAGAGAACACCTAAAGTACATATTATAATGACAATCCACATTTTTCTTCAAATCTTGGTATTAGAAGGCAAGGGAGGACCTAACTATCCTAAATCCTGAGAATATTGTGTCAAGGAAGCAGGCCAGCTTCTGCCCTTGACAGTGCCATGCCAGCATGAGAGTGAGAGAACAGACATGACTAACAGCGCTCACACAGACTGCAGTCGCGTTGCATTTCAGCCCTTCAGGATTTTTCCAGGTTTCCTTTTTCGATCTGCTCAATCCGAGCACAGCTTGCAGGGTGTTTAGCAAAGGCAGACTGTCACCTCAAAGCTGTTTGCAAGTGTTTCATGGCTTCTATTTATTTTATTATATTTAAAGCTTTGAGCGAATGACCTTCCTCTACTGATTTTTGTTCACAGTTCAGTGTTTCCATTACACTGTTTTGACATAGACATTAAATCTAACTAACTTGTTCCAAGGAAACACAGACTAAATTAAGGATTACTACAAAGAACTTTAATGAACTTCCAAAAGAGCAATAAAATCTGCAAACAAGTCCTCTGAACTTTCATCATCATAGTGATTAAGAAGACATTTGAATGTTCTGTCAAGCTCATATCTCAGATCTTTCATTAAAAATAACACTAAAAAATCATTATAGCAGGACAGCATTAAATTAGTATTCTTAGATGGATGAAAACTTTTCCTCACTTTATTAATGAACACATACCACACTCGAGTGTATTTCAGCATTTCAGTATTTTAAAGTTTTGTTTTTTGATTTTTGTTTTTAAGTATTAATCTATCAGCTTGTGAGCAGGTTGCTTGCTGCAGTGTCCATTAAGAGGAAGAAAGGAATATAAAATAAGTGTTTCAAGACACTTGAGATGTTTTGACTCCTTTGCCAAAGTAGCACTTTGCTCTTTCTTTTGAACTTTCAAAATATTAGCTTGAAAGAAATGAGTAGAAGGTAATCATTGCTATGTGTTATATTCTGGAGAGTCAAAGGCCTTTTCCTAACTGTGGAAATTCGGTTAAGACAACCTTTAGAAGGTAATTATAATTTCCTTGATTTTATTAGTTTGTATCTCCTCTGCATAATGAACACACACTCCTGCTGTTACTCTGCTGCTGTTAAACCTGGAGGAATTAAATTAATACTGGCTCTTCCTTGAAGTTCCACCCAAAGCTTTAGAAGTCTCTGTTAATGCACTATGAAGTGGAGAGTCATCTGGGACAAAGGAATGACAAGAGAGTAAACTCCCCACGTACTTAGCAGAGATCTGTTGCATTTTGGGTGGTGCTAGTAAACCAGCTTCTCATTTCTAAGTTTCTTGGATAGATTGTAGTGGCATCCCACCAACCTGCAGAAAGGCTTTTCCTGTTTTCCTCCTGTCTGGATCCCATTTGGCCTGTGTGTCACAGTGGCTTCTGTAAAAGGGCAGAACACTGGATGTGATTAATCAGAGAATTTTGCTCCTATGTGTCCCTTGCTCTGTGTTGAAGTCGGGACGGCCCAGGATGCATGCTATACATAAGCCTTTATTGATCAAGTAGGTACAGTACTTCAGACCCCATGCTCATGGGTGCACACGTGTGTGCACTCTCCCTCCCCCCGAGGCCTTCTTATATACTCTTCATCCTCATCATGGCTGCATGGTTATTCCTGATTAGCTGTTCTGCTCAATTGCTCTTCGTTGACAACTTCCACGTCTTCATTTCCTTTAAGTTGTTTACCTGCTGCAGTACGTATCTTTCCAGATGGTTTCAAGGACATGGTTACTTGAGAAAGTCTCAGCTCTCAGACAAGCTGAAGGCCATCCGACCTGCTCTCAGTCCCCATACCTATGGAGTCTTATACATGTGTCAGAGAGGTAAAGTGTTCAGAACTGCACTATCTTGACACAGAACTTGTTCTTCTGCTACTAGAGAAGAAAAATTGTTGTGCTACGCATGGAGACTGCATTATCCCATGCGAGATTCATAGGCCTTTGCTGTAAATCAGTGTGCTAAATGTGGCTTTCTTGTGCTGGCAAACTTTTAGGCTGTTTATCAAGCTGTTTAGAGTCCAATTTTCAAGTCAATACGCAATGTTATAAATTTTAAAAGCTACAGAGCACTTGACATTGTTATATTCCTGAGAGGGCTCAGTTCAGAGTTGTTTATTTTACACAAGTGTGAGAACCCTCATAGCCGGGGTCTGTCATTCACCCAGTTACAACAAGAAAAAGAACTACTGAAACTTTTCTGTGCTTAGCATGTTATGCGAAAGCCTTTCTGCTTCATACAAACACAGACACATTTCGTATCTTTAAGCATTTATTTTTATTTATGTTGGACTGGAAGGAGTGTCCAACTGTTACTTTTGCTCAGCTTAATGTTTGTGTGTTACTGTTAACATTTGAATAAGTGCTAAGCCAAAATCATTTTGTCCCACAGACCTTGGACAAAGTTTGTGCCAATTAGAGAAGCATTTTATTTATTTTATTTATTTTTTCTTTAATAAATATAACCAACTCCCGGTAGCTCTGTTGGACTTCCCATCAACAATTCTAGAGCAGTTGCCCTTTAGAAGTGTAGCCCTTTAGAAATGAGCTGTCAGACACATAGAGTTGACTATGGAGTGAAGTAAACAGTGACTTTGCTGCAAATCAACTCTTGTTTAGTACCTCCTACCTGTATATTCTTACTATGCACCAAAGGTGAAGTAGCTGAATTGCAAACCACGTGGGGAAGAGGAATTTACTGTGAAACAGCTGACAGGCTTGCTATCCTACATTCACTTAACTCGTGTGCCCGTAGCACTATTTATCTCATGTGTGTTGTCTGTTAGACCTTATCTGACTGCTTCAGAGAAATATGGGATGCGAGTCTTGTGTTTAGTCTTTGGCTTGAAGAGCCATGTGAAGACAGAGATACTTATTTGTACCATCTGATTCAGGAACAATGGGAAAAGACTTACTCACAGGATTCTCTGTGCTTTTCTAGGGGCAGAGGAAATACCATCCCTGTAGCCTTTCTCAGGCTTTTATGCCATGTGGTTTTGGATGAGGAGGCAGTTGTCATATGCACTTGGTTAATGATTTGGAAACTTCTGCTGGTTTTCCCTGCAATTCTTCTTTATGAACCCTTCCATAGTTGAAGTTGCTTGCCGAGTCATGCAGAGGCAGGTGAATCGTGGCAGGGTAGGCCTACCCGGCAAGTCTGATGCGTGCATCTTTGAATACTGAATACTCACCCTCTCTGTAGTGTAGACAGAGTATCCATAATCAATTCTGTGTGGTAATAGTTAGGAAAAAATGACTTTTTTAAAATGGTATTGTGTTCAAGGCCTTATTGTGGAGAGGACCAGTTTCCATCCAGCCTTTCCAACCATGTCTTTGTGCAGCAACTGTGTGATGCTGGAATAGCAAATTCCAGGGTGAAGTTTGTAAGAACTGGAGAAGAAGTAGACTTGGCCAAAGCTTCTGATCTACAGAAAGAGAATCTACAGAAAGAGAAAAGACAGAGCCAGTATGAGGTTACACTACAGAAATTTGCAGATCCTGTTTTTCCTATCAGAATATATTTTTTTAAAAGCTCAGAATTTTCCAAGAAAAAAACTTGTGATTATTTTCTGTTCATAAGGCCCCTAAAATGGGTCTTAAATGGGCTGGAAGCTGAAGTAGCTAAATGTTTCAGAAATCTTGGCTAGGAAATTTATAGCACTCACACATTTGTGAAAAAAAAAAAAAGGCCGCACTTAGAAAAAGGCAAGCCCTGGAGAGGCAATGTGCAGAACTCACACCAATCCAGTCAGAATTGCTGTGTAATATTTAGTTTCTCTAGTTCTTTTCTGTCAAGAAACTAACATTAATATATATATTAATGATATATAATCTTCCTTGTGAAAGGAGAAATCCTCATGGGAACATCTGAGCTCATATTACTTCAGCATATTTTCTTTCTAACCTGTGAGAAGCAGGAAATAGGAGGATCCTCAAGAGATTTTTATTTTCTTGTTGACTTTTGAGCTTTAAGAACATGTACAATGTATTCTGAGTGTTACTAATTGGTGTAGGTGCTTCCAGCATGCATATTAATTTGTCTATTTAAAATAAGAGCAGGAACCACTGGATAGTAAGATTCAGAGAATGCAGTTATATTGAATATGGAAATGCAGTTATATTTGGAATTTTCATTTTAAAATACGGACTCTGTACCCAATGGCCACAGGTGGATTGAGGGCATATCCTGAACATAAACATTTAATGTTCTTGATGCACTAAAATAACATTTCATGGCATGATATTTTCCATATTTCTAAAGACATTTAAGAGTAAATTATAATAATATGCGTGAAGAAAGAATCTATGATTTCTTAATGAGAATGAGCATTAGTTTGAGTATTGCTTCTGTGTAATTATTTGATTTAGCAGTGATGTATGTGTGTGTTTGTGTGTGTACAGACCTATATACTTATGTGTGTGTGTGTGTGTGTGTGTGCATGCACACATATACAAAGTTGCCCTGTACTTAGTTGACACACAAATTCTGATTTTCACTGTGTGCATATTTGGAGTGCCTTCTTCCCTCTGGTCACATTTGTTAGTTTACATAACTCATGGTCCTTCATAGCAGGACAGTTTTTGCAAAAGTTGTCTCACTACACGTATGAATATCCATGCTCTGCTCCATGCTGATGAGCAATTTTAACCATCCTACTTCAATAAAGATAGGTGCTGACTGGAGACAATCCAGAATATTGCAGGGAGAATGATCAGAGATCTGCCACTTCTGGCCTACAAAGAAATGTGAAAGAGTTTGGGTTGTTTAGCTGAAAGAGGAGATTTAGGGGGAACATAAACAGTCTTCAAAAATATGTGAAAGGAGATTGCAAAGAAGAAGAGGCAAACTAATAAATGTCAAATTTGGAGCCACAAAGAGTAAGAGCTCACTATCATAAAAACAAATTATTTGCAGGAGGATCTCAGCTCGTCTGATTCGTTTGTTTACACTAGAACATTTGTACAGCCAGCTTGAAAGACCTCAGTGTCGCATTGGGAGTTGTCCAGACAGTGTGAGAAACAGGCCCAAGCCTTTTAAATGACTGATCACATGCTTCGAATAGCAAATAATTGAAGCCGTTGTTAGAGTGAAAAAATTGCAAACCATCCTTAAAGTAAAATATGTTCACATAAAAACTTCCTGTAACATTTTTGGAGGCTGAAAGTCTGCGATTGATTCTGACCTAAAAGGAGCTAAATTATTCATACAAACTACCCAATTTTACTCTGCATTCATTTTCATTTTTGAATCATTCAGGATTACTATTTCTGGATTTTCCCCTGTATTCAATATTATGTTTCAGATTATTTCCTCTAGCATTACTAGGTGGCCTTTTTTTTCTAATTATATGGTTATTTTTACTGATGTTTCCAGTCTCCCTTGTAAATAGATGTCTTGCTTCTTATTGGTAGAAATGTTAATAAAGGGCTTGGGATTGCTTGGAAAATGTAAATATATGATAAAGATTTTCCCAGATGGTATTTTAAGGAAGGTCAGAAATACTGGCTCACTTATAATTGTCTTTCAGCATCACAGAAATCAGGTAGATCCCAGAAAACTGGGCAACAAATATTGCAGCAATTTCCAGATGACTCTTTCAATTTCCCTCCTCTTTCTGAAGCAATATCAACAGACATTGACCCTTTCCTCTAATCTAATTAATGTCTCTGTTACACTGATAAGATAAATACTGTGGGAGAAAATTACTAGGCTTCTAGACAGAAACTTTGATTTAAATGATGGTGCATTGCCACTGCTAATGAGAAAAGAAAGCAGGCTTGGTATATAAATCCTCTGCCTTTGTAACTAATGTGAAGACTTTCCCTAGCTGATCAAGATGCTGCAAATACCAAGTTTTCATATATGGCACAAATTCCCAAATTTTCAGAAATTTTAATTCATGGTGTTATCAGAAAGTTGTAAATGATTCCAAAAAAAAATCACTGTATTTGTTTTTGAAACATTTTCCAAAACTCTGTTGATTTATAAAATAAACAATAAGGTGCTGTAGCTTAGAGATAGAGAAAGAGCATGTGTGTGGTGTGCCTGTGATGACTTGTAGAGTTTTCTTAGCAGAACAGTGTAAAGTTAGCCAATATTTCTCAGTTTATTTAACCTATCTTGTGGCTTATCTGTTGTTCAGAGAAGAGCAGGCTTTTCAAACATTAACAACTGAAATTCTTTGTAGAATGCAGAAATTGTTGCACATATATTCATGCCTATAAATGACTCTGGACTATAATCTACACCCCAATTCATGTTCAAGCTTAAGAGTGTTTTGAAGTGTTTTTGAAGATTCAGTTGGATCTATACTTGAATTTTCTATTGACTTATCTTTGCTTTTTTATTAGAACGAGGTGATATACGCTCTGAAGAAAACGGGCAGTAGATTAAATTAACATAAATACAATTAAGCAAATAACATGGAGTCATTGAGAAGAAAGAATTGGGCTTGTTTTTTTTTTTCTCTTATCTCTCTAGGGTGGTGATGGTGATTCTTCACTGCTGGGAGTTCAAAGAAATTTGTATGACACTGGGTGAAGCGAGGCACATGTATGGTCCAGGAGGGCAGCGGGTCTGGTTCTGTAGGAATTGTCTATGCAAAGGGATAAAGGGAGGCAAAGAGACAACATCTTACAGGCTTCGGAGGGCCAACAAAGGCTACAATGCATATCTAGATTATTACTGGACATATGGGTCACCATGACTGAAAGTTTTGATTCTAGATAATAGAAGTAGGTAGTAGGGCAGGGAGCTAATTTCTTTAATTGAAACACTTCTTCTCAGGGTGAAAGAATTTTTCATTCAAAATTACAGACTAGTGAATAAATTAGCACAAAATGATGAAAACAATGTTAAGTCTAGCATCTGTAGTGAAGAGACAGCTGAATAAACATCAAGAGAAAGGCTGATGATTCCATTGGTCTGACCATCCAATCATTCTTTCTCTCCATTTCTCTTTCTTCATCTCTCTTCGCTGAGCTATCTTGTCATGTCTGACAGTTGTCTTGTCGTGTCTGAGACCACAGTGGAAATATTGTGCCTCCCATTTTGTCACAGGCTGCTTTCAGGAATTTGTGTGGTCCTTTCTGGGTGACTATTTTGAATGTTTAGAAGCTTGTCATTTTTTTAAATTGTATTTGAACTTTTTTGTGGACACTAGCAAGGTGCAATCTGGATTAACTTCCTAGGGAGTATGAAATAGTGGAGAAGCGGAGAGAAGAGAGGAAAAAAATGTGTTTTCTTTTTCTCTAAAAATGCCATGCAAATGTGGGCCAGGTCTGCTTGTACATAACTGAGGTGTCCAAGGGGGTTTCAACTGCATGGAGACCTGGCAAATATCTTGTCACTCTATATTCTTAGGCTGTCAGCGAGCAGAACATCTGGGGCTTTCTGTTGTGAATTCAATTCTTGCTCATCAGAAGCTGATGATTTCTGTCTCGCTATTTTCAAAAAGGTTTATTAGATTTTTTTTGTGACTGATTTTTGTGACTGTTAGAGACTCAATCTAATTCTGCAGTGGTGTCTGATGCTTGGGCTTATCTCATTAAAAAATAACAATAAATAAAAATAAAAAAGACCTGTAGGAAAATATTTCTGCTGTTCTAACTTGTAGAACTTCATCAGTTTACACCAGTGAGCTTCTGGCATGTGGTGTAGGTACTTATGGGAACACAGCTTTTGTTTTTTTCCCTAAATACTTTTAAATTTTCTTGATTAGCTTCTGAAGTACCCAAAGAATTTGGATGGTTAGTGAGTAACTGACAACTCTCTGGAGGTACATGATGTGGTGGATGTTTTTAAAAAGTATTAATGCAGTAACTTTGAAGAAACTACACTATTAATAAATAAATCTTTGAAAAAAATATGACCCTTGTGTAAGATTCTTTTTAAAAAGTATCATCAGTTAATGTGAATTTCTTAGTATTTCTTCTGCTATGTGTACTTTTTACCATATTGAATAAACAATATGGTATTTTGATTTTACCATAAATTCTGTGCTAAAATATCCTCTTGAAGCTTGGGTCTTGCATCTGTTCATCCAAATCCAGAATGTGTGTGCATGCTTTTTTAAACTAATTAATAATCAGTTCTGTAAGACAGACTTCAGCTGCTTTGATATGTAATCTGTTTAACAATAAAGGAAAAGAGGACCTTTACATGATGGAAATTTATCCAAGGGGCCATGAGGATGTAGCCCCTTTTTAGTACCGTTCAGAGCAGGGCACACATTTCCAACTTTGATCATGACTAGAGCCAGCTGCTGTAAAGCTGTTTGCTTTGGAGATGCAGGAGAAAGAAATCATAATTTCCCTGTGACAACCATGGTTTTGTAGACCTGTACTACCACATGGATTTTGACTTCAACCTAAAGTTTGTGTTTGTACACAGCGATGTATATAGAAGCTTGACTTCAAGCAGGGTGCTAGTTGACAAAATAAACACCGAGTCAGTTAATTCATACATATATATTTTTCTCTGGTACGGGAGATTCTTATAGAGGGAAAAAGCTCAGCGGAGTACAGTCATTCGTGACCATCCAGCTAGTCAGGAGGAACAGTACACTGGGGTGCCTTATTGTAAAAACAAATATACACAAAAATACACCCATATAAGCATTTAGTGTAAGAAATGACCTGGCAAGATTCTTAAAAATATGTTTATGTAATCGTTACAGTAATGAAAATGTCACTGAAAATAGAGTTAAACCAATGAGTATTTATGCCTTTGCCTGTCTTAGGATTTTGCAGTGTTTCTATCACAACTGTGGTGCACTTAGACCCAGACAGGGGAGCTGGCTGTGGAGTCTTCAGCACAAAGTTGAGCATGTAAGGAAATGGTCTGTAGGGGCAAAATCATATTATTAGTAAAAGTATGATGTAATATTGTGGCACAGTTACAAGATAAACTTTGCTTTACACTCCTTTGCATATACCCTGAGTTCTTCTCAGTGAGCTTCCCTCTGGATAGACCTCTGCATCCCGGTTGTAGCCTTTCCCTTCCCGTGTGTCCCAGCTGCACTGGCTCCTTGCGTTTGGCACCTGTGGCCTCCTCACAGTGGGAGGTGGGAAGGTCTGTAATTTGGGATTTGGAGCGGGACTTGGGTATGAGCTTTGTTCTATCCACTTGATCCATAGATAGGAAAAACAGCAGAAATCGTAAGAAGCTCATATGCTTGTCTCTGCCTTGTATCTTCAGCTTTCTTACCTGCGCTCTAAATCCTGTTTACTGCAGAGATTATGATGTGAGAC
>JAWLRI010000031.1:10842134-10860091 GCA_034781795.1 Crypturellus tataupa
TCCACATCCCTCTTGTACTGTGGGGCCCAGAACTGGACACAGTGCTCCAGATGTGGCCTCACCAGGGCTGAGTAAAGGGGCAGAATCACCTCCCTCGACCTGCTGGAGACAGTCTTGATTAAGCCAGCAATAGTACAGACAGATCTGTGTCTTAGGAGAGGTCTCAAAAATGCCATGTGCTTGCTTCATTCTCATCCTGCTGAAATCAGATTTCAGGAAGGAGGTGGCTAAGGCTCACTGCTTATAGAGTATCTTACCTTTGCCAGTTCAGTTCCAACACTCACACCTGCAACAAAGGCAGTTTGCCGTTTCTTCCCCACCCTTCCCAGCTAATCCTCACTCCAGAGAAACTTTTTAGAGGGGAAGAGACTCAGATGTTACTGGGAATTCCCATTCCTTCAATAATTGCAGTAAAATAGATTTCTTTGTACGAGTTTCTTAATTGAGTAATATTTTTGTCAGGAGCCATATATTTCTCTTTTCTTTTTTGGCAAATAAAATAAAAATTGACATCTCACAATACTGGTAATTGCCATGAAAACATATCAGGAGATCAGAAGCATTCCACCCCCGTATTGAAATCATTTCTGTTTTGTCTTGAGAGGTAATTTACCTCTGCACTGCTCCAGGATTGCGTTCACCTCATTCCTGTTAAATGGCAAGTCTCCAGTTGATAGAAGTGTTAATTAGCATTGGGAATGGCACCAGTGACAAACAGACACCTTGATTTTAGAGGAAAGTGTAATTTTAAGTGTATCTGCTGATTAGGTGGCATGACTGTTCAAGAAGAAAATGTGGAATGTCTTCTAACTAAGACTCTCTCTATAAAGTGTTCAAAGAGCTATATAGCCATATCTAGTAAGTACAGAACTTACAGTATGATGGTGTTATTATGGAAGCATAGGTTATGCATGGAATGGATACAAATGAATTAATTCCACATTAATGACCCTGTTAGTTGCTGCTAGTTAGAAAATAAAAAAAAATGACAATTCACCCAGTTACTAACATTCTGGAGCTGAGTTTTCCTTTCAGTCTTCCTGACTTGGAAATGATGTTTGTTTAATAAATGCTTGCTTCTATATTAATAAGTTAAGCAGGCTTACCAGCTTTTTCAGTCATTATTAGTGCTTTTGGATACATCAGTTTAGGGACATAATGCAATGGATTATACAAAGAATATAATTTTCAGAAGAGTGTCGAACCACACTGAGGGGTATCCAGTTGGTAACGAGCATCTGCTGCTTTTGGAGACACAGTTTTAAACTCTAGAACCTATGCTATGAGTGTAGCAACAATGATTCTTTACACTCTCAAACCCTTCTTTACACCTTCAAATTCTCACATCATCTGTGCTTCCTTCTTCCTGCAGAAAATACCTTTTCATGACTTGCTGCTTCTAATGAAATGAGGCTAATGAATACAAAGTTATTCTTTGATATTGCAAGGTTTCCAAAATACCAAAGCAATGTGACAGGAACATTATCTTTGTGTTTTGCCAAACTGATTGGCTTTAGCTACCCACATAAATTTTCTGGACCTTTTGATCAAAACCTCCACCCTGTTTCAAGGATGGAGTTCCTGCCAAATACAGCATCCAGGAATGAGATAAATCTAAATTCTTTCATGCGAGCTACAGTGGGTTCTTGTGTTATTGTTTCTGATGAATCTTTTGTTGTGGATTGTTATAAAAGCTGGTCAAATTACGTATTCTTCACATGATTTGAAAATACCATTTTTCTTCTTCAATCAACTTAACATATATTCTCAGATAACTCACCAAGTGCAAATGCTACCATTTTTCGTTTCATAATGATTTGCAAAGACCTATTGCCAGCTTTTATTATTATCCATTTTTTAAAAGTTGTGGAAATGATATACTAGGGAATGAATTCTGGACACTGAAAAGCAGGGAACAGACAGAGTTCACCCACTGAAATTGGTGGGATGCCTGTTGAATTTTTCATTTGGCGTGTCTGACAGAAATGGGCTTAAGTTCATCATGCTGCTTCAATCAAGGTATTTCCAAAAGTATTGTCAGAGAGATATTGTTGCTGATGGTCTTCATCAAGAATACTCTGTATAATTCAATTACCCGTTACTTAAGAATTTACTTTGGTACTTTGAATTACTTACTTCAACCTGAAAGGGATACAAAAAGAGTGTTTGGGACTGGAGAGGTTCTATATGAGCTCAAAGAGAGTTTAGCCAGCATAGTCTACAAAATAAACAGTGGGATATGCTTGCAGTCTATAAATCTATTGGAAAAAGCAGCTGCTGTTTAAGCTAAAGGACAATGCTGACACAAAAACCGATGGGTATATTGTAGATATTAGAAGATTTCTAGTTCAAAAAAAAAAAAAAAAAAAAAAAGTGTAAAACAACCTTTCACTAACAGTACCGGGAGAAACAAACAAACAAACCCAAACACCTCAGTCCCCTCAACCAAACAGCTCTGATGATTGATTTTAAGCAGAGCCTGAGCGGCATATGAAAAAGATTATATGGCATGGTTGCCTGCAATAACAAGGGGCTGAACTCAGTGACCCAAGAGTCCCTTCCAATCTGCTGTTCTTAATTAGACATACGAGTATCATGGGAGCTCATATAGCCTCCAGCCTGTTCCCGCAAGAGGATCCTTTTATTTATGTAACTTCACACTGAAATCCCTGCAAATCTGCAGATCCCTTCTGACATGTAGGTGATATGGATTGTTGGATCAAATTCCAGGGAGAGTTCATGGTCCCAGAAGAAAATCTGGTATCTGGCTTCTGTTTTCCTTCTTAGTTTTGCATGCATCTTCAATTTCATTCCAGAAATGGCCTTGTCCTCATTATTTCATTTTCCTCATGATAACTTCTCTTCTCTGAGAAGAATTTAAATGGTAATAAAGGACACACTTTCATCAAGATCTGTATGGCTGGAAATACTTGTACATTCAGACTAACTGCTGTCAAGGCCAGAATATCCTTATCACTGAAATCAAATTGGTGTAAATGGGGCATTCAGGGGCTTTCTTGCCCCTTAAACAAACATGTTACCTTTTTTTAGACCACAGGTCAGGTCCTGTGCTATGAAACCTCATTTAAACATGTAGTTTTCAGGATGTAGATAGGTGTAAAGTTACCTCAGCAAAAAGTTAGTGCAACTGTCTAGAAAGGAAGTTGCTTATCTGGTGGCACCATAGGCAGTCCCACAGACTTTTCCTGCCCTGTATGATGTTCCGCATTTCTGAGGCTGGACCATTATCTTACCTGTCATCCTCAATCCAAAGTATTATCCAAAGTCTTCTCTTTATACAAAATATCCTGGCCATTCCTGTCTTTGTTAGCTCACCTAGGAATTTGTATCATGGTACTCAAAGCCTCAGGGGAACATGCTGAGGATTGAATGGTTTTGCAGGGAGTGTCTGGAGCCTTTGATATAAAGTCCTATTTGCAAATTAAGATCTTTCCTAGAAATTAGAGGTTGTGCTGGAAGCTCTAGCTTGCTATGCTGACAGAGGGCAATGGCATGATTCCCAGTGTGGAGATGACTGGTAACACAGCCTGACAACTTGAGTTACTGTTCCCATTTTTTCAGTGATTCTCCAACATGCTGTTTCCCCAGGGAAGTTCCCCAGTGACAGTAGGCACAGCAGTTCCTACTGTTTACTGGTTTGTGTTATGAAAATTCTCTGTGGCCTCCAAGGCTTCTGAAGCAACCCCATGACCATTACTCATAGTCTGTAGTTGGTCTAAAACACAATCACTGAGGTGGGACAACCATAGACCAAGAACAGACTTGCAGGAAAAAGTTGTGGCTCTCATCAAGCACAGACCAAGGGCTTTCCTTGACTATTGCCTTGCAGCCATCTGCAGACAAATGAATAGAATAGAAAAGAAAATAAGAAAGTCCAGCCTGGAGCTCCTGTTGCCTTCTAGCCGCAAAGGAGAATGGTCTTCATTATCCCATGCCACCTGCTCTGCCACCTAGACCATTTTCCCAGTACTGTCTTTACAAATGCCGGCTTGTGATGTCTCGTTACTTTACAGACAGCAATCTTAAGTGGCTTGAATTTAGGCTGTTCAGTATTTTCTTAGTGCAGATTGTCTTCATTTTTTAGTAACTAGAAGTAAACCCATAAATACCATACCCGCTTTGTTCATGCAAAGAACAGGGACAAAGTCAAGCCTGTTTCCAAGGGGAGATGTTAGAACATGTGTTTTTCAGGCCTTTACTTGCCATGTCCCAGCCTCTCTACTGCTGTTTCTTTATCTGCCCAGGACTGTCCTGAGATTTAAGTAGTTAATCTTTAAAGAGGCACCAGGAAATTGAAAATGCTCTATGTACATTAAATATTCTCATTTGGTCTGGAGGATATTTCAGTGGACATTTTGGGCGATTTCATTTTCTTTTGGTTTGATTTTACAGTGGCTATGCTCTGGTCTATTTGCCAAAGCAAATTACTTCAAATTTCACTGAATAATTTGAAGCTTTATTTCTTTTCACTTAAGGTATCAAGTGTTTTGTGCCTGTGGGAGTCCTAGATTCCAAAATTTGCCAGCTTTTTTTTCCTCATCGTTTTGACTTGTAGGATATATTAATTGAAATGAAGTTTGGAGGAATTCAAATTATTAATTTAAGAAAATACATATAAAGCCATAAAGTGAACCTAATCTTAACCATTGGACAGAGTCATCAAATCTGTCCTCTCGGGAAGCACTGTTTGAATTTACATCCTTACTTAATTCTTGTGGCCTTAGAGTTCATTTCTGCCAGAGGGTTTTTTACTGGAAGTAAAGGGAGACAAGCAGTGATGTTCTCCCCTGACTATGTTATTTAGTTTCCTGTTAATTTCATCTCTGAATTACTTGATCAGCTTGCAAGTGTCTTGTTAGTTCCTGAGTATTACGGTGTCTCTTGAGCTGAGGCTGAGTCTGTTTGCCAGTTAACATAAACTTTGAAGTAGCTACATGTGGAAGACCTAGGGTTAGGATTTGCAAAGATGAATTAGCTGCTAAGGATGATCTGTAGCTATTGAACTGAAATTTGAAGTGATCCAACTTCCATTAATACTTCAGACAAACTTATACCGTTTTTTTTTTTTTTTTTTTTTTTTTTTGGACAATGAATACTCATCATCCTTTTCATTTTTTCTCTTCCAGCCAGCAGGATGGGGCATGTTCCAGTATTGTCTTTATACTGCCTTCCCTTCTGCACTTCCAGCCCACAATGTCACTGAGAAGGAAGCCGTCTGTACTGGCACCCAGCCCTATATCTTCTGCTCAGAGGATGACTATTAAGCTTGCTTTCCTGCTCCCATGTTAGGGATTTAGGAAGCTTTGGCTCAAATGGCTTTAAAGAGTTGTTTTGCTGCAGCCCCTCCTGCCAGTCTTCAGCCTGGCAGCTCCAACTTTACCTGATTAGGCTTTATCACTGTGAGTGTCAGGAGCTACATCACCCTGAAGATTTGCTACTAAACTTGAAAAGCCAAGAAAATTTATGTTTTGGATGAAATTCTGGCCAAAATTCCTGTTGACTTCACAGGAGAAGTGATTCATCCTCTGAGAATTAGCAGTCTTTCAGTAAAGCCCATCTTGCAGCTCATCGCTGGTGCCTGCCCGCATGGTTCGCAACCCTAGTAAAAGCTGTGCTTCTCTGGTGTTTGGAAAGCCTCTCAAACACTGCCTGTCCTCAGCATCTGCAGATAAAATGTATGGAGGTCTTTTTAGCATTTCCTATAATCTGAGCAGGTAGTCTAATGTTCCAAGAATGTCACAAAGAGCTGATTTCAAATTAAACTGTAAAACTGGCTAGGTAAAGATTGTCATCCCCATTTTACAGATGTGGAAAATCACACCAAAGAGACTGTACCATTATCTGTTCAATTCCTTACTTTTTTTTCTAGACTGATTTTCAGAAACATTAAAGAGAAGCATCTTCAGCTAAAGTTAGTATTAACGCTATTAACACACTATTTTGGGGACTTTCCAGTCCCAAAATTTCAGAACTGCATTCTGGCTATGCCTAAGTTTGGGTTCCAGAGCAAGTTTATGTTATCCAGTAATCCAAAGTGCTGAGTAACTGCCATGCAAAGTTATTGAGTAGTCGGTGCTACGGAGAGCAGGAACTAAGATGTCTCATAATGGGACCCCCCAAATTGGCACCCTAAAACAAGTGAACAGATTTTTGGGGAAAAAAAAGGGCATGAAATGATTTACATCAGGATGCCCTGTAATTAAGGGTAAAGAAAATTGTCACTCCTTACATTGTGATTACACTCCTTGCATTGTGATTGCACTACTTCCATTTCACCAGATTTAGTGGTGCTGACCAAAACTAGAATTTTGTAGTTAGAGCCAAATAGAAAGAAGCCAAAGATCCCACATAAGAAGAGGCTTCCAACTGTTTGTTTATTTTGCTCTGCAGTCATTTTGCCATCCTTCCAGGGAGACAGGGAAAGGTATGAAGTGGCCTACCACATAGTTGCAGAGAAAGTCACAGAAATGCATAGACTTTATGGGAATTACTGATAGAATGGGGCCCGGCTTAATATGGAGGCCTTCATAAGCAATAAAAGTTGGCTCGGGACCTCAGGCTTCTGTAGGAAAAGGTGTCGGAAAGAGTATTCTTTTCAGATGACTTGCTTTATACTCTTCCGTATCTTGCTGAGAAGCAAAGTAGCAAATAAGGATAGACCCAGCACCATGTTAGAAGGCTACACAACTCACAGGCTGGGCCGGGCATCTGACCAGTGCGTTCAGAGCACAAGCAGAGCGAGGCTGGGGCGGCCAGCACCCACCAGAGCAGACAAGCTCCGTGTGGTGTTTTTGAAGGTGTGTATGTTTGTGTTACATAAGGATGAAAGCCTTGGCTGTATCTTTATATGCATCTTCCACTGCATAAATAATTTTGACAGCTTTGTCGAATAAATCAGGGTTGACTTCATGTATACAGTCCTTGAACGTTTCCCAAATGTTTTTGGATAAATCTCTTCGGTTTCACAACCTGTTTGTGATGGCCATTTGGCTCCAAGGAAAGCTTCGCCCACTGTCTGTAGGAGTAACAGCTCTTTTCACTATTACCGAACAGCACTAAGACTCACCAGCAGCACTGCTGCCGTTTTTGAAAATGGACTGTCTATTACACCATTATAGTGGCCTCCATTTCCTCAATATAAGGCTACTTCTTTCCTGCAAACCAAAGAGAAACTGCAGGATTTTGATCAAATGGATCTGTGCAAAAAAAAATCTGCACGTGACATATTACTAATGCTTTACTGCAGCTGTCTTTTAACTGCCTAAATGCCGTTTTTCTGTATGTACCGAGTTTGTCACCGTTGTCAAAAATTCCTTTTTAGTTAGAAATCTGCAGACAGTTGTACTGACCTCGCCTAGAGCATCGCCAATGTCATGTCACTTCATAGGGTCTCAGGTTTCCCCAAACTTCTGTTGTTTGTGGCCAGGAGGAGGAGGAAAGCATTATTTTTCTTCCCTCTACTTAGCTAGGAATCCTTTTGGTAAGGTTCAGCACAAACAACTAAGCCACTTTCAAAAATGACAGCAAATACATTTTCCATTATTAAAGCGAAAAAGTGTGCAGTGTTTTTGAACAGCTGTACTGCCGAGCTGGGCGTGGGGAGAACGTTGAAGTCTGGTGGGAAAGGTGCCAGAAAGGACTTTGTACATTTGAACGCGCTTAGAAACAAATATTTTTAATTTTTTTTCCATTTTTTTTCTTTTGTGAGGACTGGGGGCGAGGGGAAGATGAACAGAAGATAAACTGAAAAAAATTATTTTCCACATAAGCAAAATACTGGTGAATTAGCGGGTAGGTTCTGTTTTTGAAGCCATGTTTGGAAGACTGATTTTCTTGGACTCTAGAATTTTAATCTCAAGAGACATCTTTATTGAAGGATTTAATATTAGAGTGGTAGGGCTTGTTTGCAGGGGGAGATTGACCAGCAGAGCTACAGTGGGAGAGCTTTACTTCAGTGTAACTCCCCCATGTGGACACTGTACTCTCGAATCGAACTGATTTCATTTTGCAGTAATTATTCTCACTAATTATTCCCAAAGAGTGTCCACAGGAGGGAGTTCTGCAGAAAGAGCTGTAGCAGAACAGTTGGAGCTCAGCTGATGAAATTCCCTGTGCAGGAATGGCTTGTGCAAGGATGCCACAAGACCTGCAAGAGTCAAAATGCAGCAGGAACAGGGAGCTCTGCTCTTGCTGCCAAATGGGGCTGCTGGTGTTAGCTCTTCCTCCCGTGCAAAGAACTGTAGTTGCCACAGTGCTCCGGGAAGCACTGCAGCATTTTTGCCTTGAGAGACTGTCTTTGTTCTCCAAATAACTCAGTAAACTTAATTAGAAAATCCAGTTCTCTGCTGTTCCATCCCTCACCCCTTCCTTTTTACTCTCTAAATTGAGTTTACACCCTTTTGGCCACATAATTTGGGGGAGAAAAGCAAACTTTTGGATTTTTTCGTTTTCCTTATTGTTTTCCCTGACCTGCTGGTGTTTGTCAGCTCACTGACCCTTCTTTCTCTCATTAGCTCTTAGTTAAAGAAAACTTTCCTTAAAAGATCAGTTTACCCTGCTCGCCATAAGGTCACCATTTGCCACTAAGAGGGCAATAGAACTCTACTTCTTTGGCCCTTTTTTTTTCCCAAAAAGGGCAAACAGCTGTTTGCTTCTCTAAAAGATACTCAGATGTTGTTGATAGCTGCCTCTATTACAAATGGGTGGAAAAGAAAATAAAAGAGAGATGGTAAATAGAGTTGTAATAAAATTGTAACTTCTCTAAAATCTGCAGTTGCAAATTATATTTTGTAACTCTGCAGAAGTCCTAAGGAGCTGAGACTCTGTGCAGGTTTTTGCAAGCTGTTTAACGGTGAAACAGCAGCATGTTTCAGTTCCGATTCTGCTAAGGAATCAGTATGCGGTTTTAGTGAAACCACTTGTGTGTCACCATCTGCTAGTTCTAAAACCAATGTCACCCCCCCCAGCACACAGATGTGCTACAAGGTAGAACTTCAGAGTTGTCACCATCAGGTAACAGACACCCTGTCACTGCAAGTGACAGAGTTAATGCACCCCCAAGTTAAAGGGCCAAGAGGAGCTGGGAATAAGGGGTGATTGCTCCTCATAAACTAAATGGAGAACCAAGAATAAAGGCGAGAGAAGGAGCGGCAAGGTGGAAGGGAGACTGTCTCAGCCAAAGGCACTGAAAAGATAAAGCAGCTTGAAATTACGAAGGTCGTCCTTTGTGGTGAATTAGAACTACCGATTCATCTAGCATGAGCACCATCAGCAGCATACAGCCAAAAACAAAATTAATTCAGAGAGGTGGTGTTTTCAACTTGGATTAGGAGGGAATATAGGCATTAAAGTACATTAACACAGTTCTCTGTCTCAAGAGTGGCTGCACAGTGACTGCTTGTATTCAAACTGGGCTGACCAGAAGCATTTTCCCAAAGTAACACAGAATAACTGTGCAATCGTTGCAAGGATTGTTAATAAAACTTTTTGGCTGGCTTGGGCAAAAAGCAGAAAGCAGAGTGGGAATTAAGGAGGGAGCTGAAGATGATTTTTGATTAGGAGAATCAAATGGCCAAAAGGTTTTTTTTTTTCCTTCTCTAAGGTAAGATGCATTCATTAAGTATGTGCATTTTTGCTGAAAGTGGCCCCTGTATTAACCACATTGCAATGTTAGCGAAGTTCTTTGAATGCTACACAGTGGGTACTTCCGGCAGGAATACATTTTCCAGAAGTTTATCATGGCAGCATATTTTGCTGCTCTTCTTCAAAATAGTCTCTCTGCATTTATTTAAAAGGTACTAAAAATAACATTAATAGAAGGGGCTCAGGTAGAGAAGAGAAATCTCTTAAGCTAGACGAGAGAGCGCTGATCTGTAACAACCAAGGCTTTGAGCACTGAAAACCTTTAAAACCTTTAATTATAATCTAGTGCAGTGCCTCTGTGGGAAGCGAACTCTTAAATCTGCCCTTAATTCAGACAAGTTGTCCTGAGGCATGGAAGAGATTTTTGTAAAGAAAGATGACAGACGGATCCATCATTCTCTGCCCCAGTTACTGAGCTAACGACTTCTGAAATGGCTTGTCCACGTGTCCAGTGATAGGATGCATTGCAGTCGGTGGAAAATTGCCTCTGCAGCAAGAGCAGAACAGAAAGTTATCTCTGTGCTCCTTCCTGCATGTCCTCATGCCTCCGCTGGTGTGGAGAGAAGGAAAGTGCAGGGAAGGCCGCTGAAATGGGTCACTCATGGCCTTGCTGCCTGCCTGGTGTTTGCAACACCTCGCGTTGCGACACTGTGAAGATTTCCCAGAGGGAATATTTGCTGGAGATTCATTAGTTGGTAACTGTACCTGCCAAACCTAGTTTGTGTTCAATGTTGTTCTTCATTAAAGTGAGAGACAGCATGTTCATTAAAAAACAGAGTATTTCTTGTAAGTTAAAAAGAAAGAGAGTCTGAAGAGCATTGTAGGTGACCAGGGCATCCTCCAAGGTCCTGTTGCACAGAATCGGGCTGCGGTAGCAGCAACTCATGTTAAAAGGTGTAAGGTAATTGATAAGTGCAAAACGGCCCTGCCGTTCATCTGTGTCTGCTCAGACACACGTCCTAACTGAAACTCTGTGCCTCCTGACTTCATTACACGCACAGAGGATCCCCAGTGTTGTTTTTGCACTCCCTGTTCAGCCTCCTCAAGCTTCATACCCCGCAACTTGCTGTTGTTTTCCCTAAATATCCCCAGCCTGAGGTGATAGCCTAGAACATGTGATTTAGTAGCTGTAAATCAGTTTGCAACTGTGCCCAGCTGAAAGCTTCCCTGTGAAGCTGTTCGTGGAGGGTTGCAAGATCTGATCAGGGAGGTTCTTCTATCCTCTTAGCCTGGCATGTGAAGCTGTTTCTTGAAGAATTTAAAGTATGTAATCGAGGCTCTTTGTTTTGTTTTGTATTTTTCTTGAAACAGGACTAATATGGAAATTTAAAGATCTAAGTGGTCCCTTCTGAAAGTTCCTAGCATTGCTGTCAGTATCATTCCTTTTTATAAACAGAACTGTTTCAGTTCTAAGAAATAAAGTATTCAAAGAATGCACTCATAAAAGATTACACATACAATGGAATTTTTTAGCCTCAATGGGAACAGGCGGCTTTGTAAGATGCGTTTGTGTGCAGTGAACATAATGCTGAAATCAGTCTTTAAGCCGTTACTGATGAGACATCAGCCCTTGCCTAAGGGTCCGCAGGGCAGGTCTCCCACGGAGGCAGGAGGTGTCAGCTCCTGCCCGGCGCATCGAGGAGCCGGGGGGCAGTGCTGGTGCGGAGTGTGAAACAGCTACCGAAACAGAGCCCTGCTGGGGGCAAGGCACGGGGGAGGCAGGGGAACAGCCTGGTGGCAGCTTGGAGCAGTGTGAGATTTATGCCCCCAGCTAAAGGTTCGGCAGTTTCATCATAGCACTCGCCTAGGCTGCTGAGTTTGCGTTCGATATGTTACGTGGGAGTGTGGCAGAGAGACTTCAGGGCCTTGAGCAAGGGGCAGACCTCGCAGAAAGGCACTTAGGTGACAGCTCCTATCGGTCCTGCTTTCACTCTCCCACTGTTCTGTCCCATTTCCCTGTCATGCAACTCCTCTGACCCCTCCTCTTGCTTTGTTTTGCTTGTTTTTATGGGAATGTGACTGGTGGCACTGCCCCCACTCAGAGTTTTCAGTGAGAGAGGAGGCTGGCGGTATCCTTCCGCTGCATCCTGCCTTCACAGCCATCGTCCGCTGCCAGAAGTCCTCCAGGCTGTGCTTCACACCAGCAGATACCATTCACAGCACATCTGCTGTGGGGCCACACGAGACCAAAGAAATGAAAAAGACATTAAGTACCTTCTGTATTTCTTATTTCAAGTAAAGGTTTAGACTGACTGTTGCACAACAGTTACCCAAAACTACATGGAGCTGAATGTCTCTGGTATGAATTTATCTTTGGAATTTCCACTGGATGTAGAGTTTGTTACATACTCATTTCAGCAAAGATAAGTCACTAGAAAATATGCCGCTGGGAAGGATTGCATCCATTTAGACCTTTCCTTGGTCTTTTTTTGTTGTTGTGTTGTTTTTTTTTTTTTTTTGTTTTTTTTTTTTTTTTTTTTTTTTTTTTTGTTTTTAACTGCCACTGCATCTGGTGAGCACATTCAGGCTGGGGAGACAAAAAATAAAACCAGAGAGCCAGTGAAAAGCTGCTGGAATATTACAAGCTGCTGTGTCACTGAGAGCGGCCAGGCAGAGGGCTCTTCTCCCCGGAGCTGACACTGCAGTGGGAAAATTTGGCACTCGTCAGTGTCAGCTCACTGAGGCTATAGTGTTGAAGTAAATGTACAAATGCAAGCAAATACTGACTGACTGCACGTGCTTCTCCTTAAGCAATTTCTCTTTCATTCTTATGTCTTGGGCCATTTAAAATATGCTTTTAAGAAACGTTTCGTGAAATGTATATATCCTTTGGAAACTTATGGTTCAGATAGGTTTATGTTTTTGTAGATTGAAGAGCTACAATACATTTTAAAACCTTTTTTATTTTATTTTTAATTTTAAATGGACGGTCCCAATTAGACTGTAAAAGAGATTATTATCGAATTACATTTTATAAAATTCAGTTGGGCCGAAGGAACGAGCACCTTCTGTACGTTAAAAAGACAGCAGCTATTTCATCTAAGACGCTCAGAAAAAGCAAAGACAGGTTCCTGTGCAGCAGTCCTGTGCACTGTGTCTCCCAAAGAGTTTGCGCCTCTTAGTACAGCTCCTCTTAGTCCTCAAGTGTATCATTTGCATTTGCCATTTCCAAGCCAAGTGATTCCCAGCTACACCTAAGACAGCTCAATGAATAAGCTCAGTGAAGAGGAATATGACTCTGGGCATTCAAGTCTTCCTAATGTGACTGCTGCCCTGAAAGCAACAATTTTTGCTTCATGATAGAAAAGAGTAATGTTAAAAGGGTTAAAACATTACTTATTCTAGTTAAAGTTGAACGTGGAAAAAAAAGAAGAAAGGAGCTAAAAAAAAAAAAAAAAAAACAATCCACGAGAACATACCTGCTGATTTCTGCAGATTTTAACTTTGCCCTCATCCTGTCCATATGGGGGCAAAAGGTGTTACCCAGAGCAGTTGGGGAAGATTCTGCTGCGCTAACAAGTGCAGCCCCTTGGTCAAGAGCTGTTCTCCTCCTTCCTACCTCCACCCAAGTGCTAGCAGCTGCTTCAGTCACCAGTAGGGATGTGCTGGAGCCCAAACGCGCATTGCTGTTGAACGCTTTGCAAACCACAGGAGAGCTACGGTGTCTTGGGGCCGTGTGGGCACGGAGGTGAGAGCTCTACCCAAACCCAAGCCTGGGGGCTGGTGACAGCCCTTTTTGATGCATGACTGTGGTCTGGTGGCCAGGGCATCCGAGCAGCGTCTAGAGCCGCATGCGCTCAGGCAGCTTGACCCACGGGAGTGCATGTCTGCACCGCGTGTGTGAACACGCCAGCCTCAAGGTCTTCCCATTCCACTGGAGCCCGTCATGAACAGCATGGGGTTCCTTTGGGAAGAAGCAAGACATACTGACTTAGTTTGCACTTAGCCTCAACTGCAGCCATGCTCGCCAGTTTATGGGCAGCTCACAGAGCCGGGGGGAGCTCTGCAGGGTACCTCTGCTCTGGGGCGCACTGCTGCTGCGCTAAAGCTCCTCGCAGCGCAGGCGGCGCTTGTCGCGCCGCACCGACACCACATTTTGAAGCAGGAAAAGAAGGGTTCTGAGGCAGTCTGGAAGGAGGGTGCCCCGGAGTTTCCCTCTGATCCCCAGGCTCTGGCACTGCTCTCCCATTAACAGTAACGATAAGAATCAAGAAACGCGGGGGTCGCGCAGGGGCGGCGGCGCCGAGGGCGCACAGAGGGCCAAGCAGGGTGCCATGCCGGGGGCGGCCACACTGTCTAGGGGCCGTGCGGGGGAGGGAGGAAAGAGAGCGTCGCGCAACTGCGCAGGCGCACCGGGCTGGCCCTCCTCAGCCCCGCCCCCCCCGCGGCCGCCACCAAAACAAGGGGCACGTGCGGGGCCGTTGGGGGCGGGGCTGAGGCAGCCCACGTGACCGGCTGCTCCTCGACCATGAGGTCATGACTGGAGGTGGTGGCGGCGGCGGCGGCCGCCATTTTGGGCCAGTGTGGCGTCGTCTGTGGCGACTTTCTGTGAGGCTTTCGTCCTTACCTCGGCCTGTTCATTCCCGTTTCCCAGGCCTGCAAGGCACTAGGGAGCCTCAGGACTACTGAAGCGGACAGTTGGAGTGTGCAGGGCACTGGTGGCCAGGTCTCCAGGGTGGCAGGTTGTAGGGTCTCCAAACTGCGCTCTGCTTGCTGTGTGGTCACCCAGCAGTGAATATGGCCTCACTACGGCCCTGCTGTGTGGTAGCCCATTGTGCATTAGCTATAGCTATGTATGTGTAGGCTCATAAGGCAGCTTTACACAGAAGGTGTACTGGGTGTTGAGGCTAGCTACAGCTTGGCTGAGGTCATGTACTGAGATCATGCTGATGCTGAGGCTTAAATACATTCAAAAGTCTTTCTTGTCTTCAGAAAACTATATTATTTAAAGATAATCCCATTTGATTCTGGTGTCTGTGCTGGAAGTTGAACTTTGTTTATATAGTTAAAGAATTCCGGTCATTTTTCTTTCTGAAAAATGAAGCATTTTTGTGAGCTGGGTGCGCCTGTTTGTCTACTTGTCAGACTGCTGCCAGAGGGCATAATCTCCTAGCATATTTTGAACTGTTTGCATCTGAGCTGATTTCTGTTAATTTTCCTGCTAGTCTCCTAATGCTTTTTGCCAGGTGCAGGACTTCCCTGTGACAGTCCCTGAAACTGCAGTCTGCTGTCCAACTTTACTCCTAAGGTGTCTGTTCTACATTTATTAAGATCCTTCCTGCAAAATTTGCCAGTATTCCAGTCCGAAGGCTGAGCTTTTTGCTGTATATCTGTATATGTTTTTTGAGGTATGTGGTATCTATAACATAGAGAGTTTTCGCTTTTTTTTTTGGAGAGCTGGCTTCACCACTGTTTTCTTTTTGACCTCTAAGAAAATAATTAAAAAAAAGAAAAGAAAAATAAGGCTTTTGCAATAAGTAAACTTTCTGAGAGCAATACCACTCAATTTTTATTTTTCTTTCTTTGATGTCCTACTGTCTCCCATCCTGGTCCCTCTCCAGTGATGCCAGTTACTGTGAGCACCTGATCCCTCCACTACAACAGCATGTCCATCCCTCCTCCCCCTTGATGGTGCTTGATGAGCCTGGGAAAAAGGGCAGTGCTCTTGTAGGACTCTCTTGGCAGAGGGCATCAGTGTTGGAGGAAAGGCAGCAGCAGCAGAGGGCCTGCACAGAGACCAAGTGTATGTTGGAAAGTGTTTTTTTTTTCTACTTATTTACTTGACGCAAGTGCTTTTCTTGTGAAATGTGTGAGGGTGGGGGCAGTCTTGGCTGCAGTCACCATGAGATTTTGGAATTCATGATCCCGTGAGGAGGAAGCTGGTCAGGAAGTAGGATTGCAACCCTGGACTTCCAGAGAGGTAACTTCGACCTCTTCAGGGAGCTCCTTGGGGGAATCCCCTGGGCAAGGGCCCTAGAAGGAAAGGGGGTCCAGGAGAGTTGGCTAGTATTCAAACACCACTTTCTCCAAGCTCAGATTGGTGCATTCTTACAAGAGAGAAGTCGAGCAAGGTGGGCTGGAGACCTGCGTGGTTGGCCAAGGAGCTGTTGCATAAACTTAATGAGAAAAAGAGTACATACATAATGTGGAAGAAGCGCCAGACCACATGGAAACAACATAGGAATATTGTCAAGGAATGCAGGGATGCAACAAGGAAGGTCAAGGCCAGTTGGTAATTAGAGTTAGCGAGAAATGTCAGGGGCAACAGGAAGGGCTTCTACAAATACATCAGCAGCAAGAGGAAGGCTAGGGAAAACATTGGCCCGCTGCTGAACCGGGTGGGTGCCTTGGCAGCGGAGCACGCTGAGAAGGCAGAGTTACTAAATGCCTTCTTTGCCTCAGTCTGTGCTGCTAAGGCCACTCCATGAACTACAAAGCCCAGAGACAAGGGAGATAACCAGGAGAGAGGAGAACTTTCCACTGGTTGAGGAGGAGGTTAGAGATTATTTTAGGCAAACTGAACACCCATAAATCTATGGGCCCGGATGGGATGCACTCAAGAGTGCTGAGGGAATTAGCGGGGGTCTTCTGGATGGGCTTGGGATTCACCAATAATCACGCCAGAACGAGGTGACTACATTGAGCATTTATTCGGGTAAACACATAAACACATTTATTCAGGTGCACATAAAAGCAGCAAAGTGTGGATAGCTACTCATGAGGTGATACCTGCCGGGGGGATACTGGACCTGAACATCCTCTCGAGCTGGCAGATCAGAGAGAGAGTTGCTGACTGGCTCCCGCGGAGACAGCGCAGAGATAGGAGTTTCTCCTTCCCTCGGCCCCCCCTTCTCACCGTCTTTATGCCCGGTGCATCCTGGCACACAGTGTCAGGATGATCCAGCAGGCTGGCCGGTGGGGGCGGACAAACTCCACATTCAGTTGTGCAACTGTCCCCGCCTGGTGTGCAGGTGCACATGCTGGTCGGGGATCCCAGCCCTCAATTTGAGGGTCTTGCTTTCCTCCTCTTCTTCCTCATTTCTGGGTGTTTGACTTCCAAAGATAGTTTGAAGGACGTCTGCGGTTAAGTTGGCTACAAGCCCAGTCGAGTGACCGGCTTCAACAGGTTTTCGGAGGGGGCTGCCTGTGAACCGGGCTGAGCAGCTGCATCGATGCTCCTTATCGCTCAGCCTAGGCAGGCAAACATCTTTCTCAAGGTCTGACCTCTGCTTCCCACAGGAGACTTTTTATGACTCTACACATCATAGAAATTTCCATCTCCAATAGAGGGGGTCATTGCTCAGCTGCTCTCCGTCATCCTTAAGAGGTCATGGAGGGCCGGGGAGGTGCCAGAGGATTGGAAGAAACCAATGTCACTTTAGTCTTCAAAAAGGGCAAGAGGAGCTACAGGGCGGTCAGCCTCACCTCCATCCCTGGAAAAGTGATAGCTCGTCCTAGAGACCATCTCAAGGAAGAGAAGGTGATAGGAGTAGTCAGCGTGGATTCACCAAAGAGAAGTTGTGCTGGACAAACCTGATAGTCTACAATGGGATGACTGGATGGACGGATGAGGGGAGAGTCATGGATATTGTCTGCCTTGACTTCAGCAAGGCTTTAGACACTGTCTCCCATAACCTCCTCATGGGGAAGCTGAGGAAGGGTGGGTTAGATGAGTGGACAGAGGGGTGGATTGAGGACTGTCTGGATGGCAGAGCCCGGAGGGTGGTGATAAATGGGGTGAGTCCAACTGGAGGCCTATGGGCAGTGGTATCCCGCAGGGATCAGTACTGGACCCAGGACTGTTCAACATGTTCATCAGTGACTTGGACGAGGACACAAAGTGCGCCCTGAGCAAGTCTGCAGATGACACTAAACTGGGAGGAGCTGCCAACACTCCCAAGTGCTGCCGTTCAGAGAGACCTAGACAGATTGGAGAGTTGGGCAGAGAGGAACCTCCTGAGGTTCAACACAGACAAGTGCAGGGTTCTGCACCTGGGGAGGAATAACTCCAGACATCAGGACAGATTAGAGGTTGACCTGGAAAGCAGCTCGGTGGAGAGGGATTTGGGAGTCCTGGTTGACAAGAAGTTAACCATGAGTCGGCAACATGCTGTCATAGCCAAGAAGGCCAATGGGATCCTGGCTGCGTGAGGAGGAGCGTTGCCAGCAGGTCGAGGTCGATCCTGCCCCTCTGCTCAGCTTTGGTGAGGCCGCGCTTGGAGTATTGGGTGCAGTTCTGGGCTCCCCAGTACAAGAGGGACATTGAGCTTCTAGAGAGGGTCCAGCATAGAGCC
>JAWLRI010000031.1:10860191-10883603 GCA_034781795.1 Crypturellus tataupa
GGCGCCCGCGGGCCGGGACCGCGCGAAACCCGCGTGGGAGCAGCGCGTGGGAGCAGCGCGGGCAACACGCGTGGGAGCAGCGCGGTGCACACTGCAGTGTTTGTGTCCTGCGCTCAGGGACAGCCAGGTTTCTCTTCACCCTGGAGAGGAGGCCCAGCGAGAGGCTGGCTTTGGTGAAGGCTTCGGGCCCCTGCCTCAGTTGGCACGCGTTTTCCCGTGGCTGATTAGCGCTCTGGTGTATTTCTCAGAAAAGCCTGAACTTCCCAGCAGTGTCTGAGATGCTACAGGGGCAAAATAATGCAGTTCTGTAGCCTCCGCATCCTAATTGTGAATTCAATGGCAAACACAGATGCTGATATGTATATAATGCAATGCCTAGTGCAGCCTTTCTTAGATGAGATTATTTCCCATTACATTTCCAAAAATATCCTCCCCTGCAGAGGTTTCTTTCCTGTTATCCGTTCATAGGTGGGAGACTTATCAGTACTTTGCAGTATTAGCATGTTCTTACTCTAGAAGTTGGGTGAGTTCTTAATCTAGACTAGCAGCCTCCACAAATTCCCGGGAACCTGTCAGTGCGACTCCATGAGAAAGCTGCTTCTCTCTGCCTTGCCCTTGGCTCAGGTGTAAACAGGGCCGATGGCATTTATCTGTGAGAACGGTTGAGCCTTGAGGGTGAAAAGTGCAAGTGTAAGTTCTCGTCTTTGGGTATAGGGGGTTGCTTTTATGCTGCCTGGAGAAATAAAATGAAAACTCCACCCTTTTGTGGTGACTGCTGCTTTTTCTCTGAAGTTTTTGGAACAGAACTGAAGTATTTCACATGCACAGAAATCTACCCAAAGGCTCTCCAAGCTTTTAAAGTGTCAGATGGACCAAGCTCACTGTGAGCAAGATTCCAAAAGCACTTTAGAAAGTTCATATTTTCCTTCCACTGGCAACACTGAAATTTCATATCCGTGCATAAAAATGTTTATCACACATTAAAATTATTAGTCTATGGCATTATAAATAAGATTTACTTACTCTCACTATGTGAAAAAGAAAGGGCATTAACTTTATTTATACACATTAACTTTTGTTGTGGGTCTTTCATCTTGAACGCTATAATCACATCCTCTATTCAAAATACCATGTAAGAACACAAGAGATCACGATGAAATATTTGGCTAGCACTAATTCTAGAATGGTGGATTAAGTAGACCCTTGTTGTTTCTGCAAGATTTTATGATGAGAACAAGGGCAGTGATGATAGCTTTCAGATCAAATGCAATTACTTTTGTTATCTACTGACTTTCGTGTTTCATATGCTTGTAACTTGCTCAGTTTCCAGGCTCAGTTATTACGTTCCTGATTACAGACAAGTGACAAATTTATCAGGAAACTTTCAGCAGAACATATCCACCCTTTCTAGCTATCCTTCATGCCAAGTATTAAAAACCACAGCCACAATGAAGAACACTTCCACTGTTCCTACCAACACATAAATGTGCATGAGTCTATCTTAAAAACAGTTGAGCGACATCTGTTATGACTTGCCTTTTTTTGTGGGGCTTACTGAGCCATAAAACTCTGAAGAATAGGTGTTAAACTTATAAACACTGGCCTAGATTTTTCAGTACTTTGTCATTTGCAAGCACTGTCAAGAATGTATGAAATACTATGTTTTAGTAGCATTTCTGTACATATTTTACCTGGGCATAAATGGCAAATAGCAAAGGAGGAGAAGGAAATGTATCTTCTTTTTCATATATTCTGAGTCCTTCGTGTGTTTGCTGTTAGCCTTCCTTACCTAATATTTAACTTTGTTTGTATTTTTTGTTTTCATTTTCCAGAATGCAGAGAGATGCTTTTGTGTAGTTTAAAGGTTACAGATTCTTTAAAACTCTGCCATGCTTTCACACACTCTTTAGAAACTTGTGAATTTTGATACCTCTGATACTCAGTTAGGTGATATATGAGAATGAGCAGGTGTTTCTGGAAAAATGCTCTTGAATCCTCTTTCCCTGTTGATTATCATCCAGCTATACAGTTATTTCTGTAACATCAATAATAGACAGAGAAACGGTAAAGCCTCCCTTCATGTGGTTATCACAGCCATTTCAAAAGGGGCAAAGCTGAAGTTGGGGTAAGTTACGGTGTAATACGGGTGAGGAGGCAGTCAGCCTTAAAACAAGATGCAGCTCCAGCCTCAGCAAAGTTTTAGCACCCATGTGTCTGCTGTTTACTTACCTCTAGGCAAACTGTTTGAAGTCAGTCTTTGCTTTTTTCCTTGAAAATGGAAAGAAAAGCAACACCTGAAAGGTAGTAACAATTGTTTTATTCTTACTTTCTTTATTAGCCCTTTATTTGCATTCTGTAGGGAGATGCCTATGGGAAACACCATAGTTAAGCTGTAAGCTAGCACATTATATAACACAAAATTCAAGCGCAGCAAGGTTCAGTACAATCCATGTATTTTTCGTATGTGCCTCCGTCCTTAAATTTCAAAGAAATACACATTCGAGCCAAATTTGGAGAAATTTATTTGGAGTTTTTGAGCTGAGGAACTTACTTAACCTTTCCAGGCGTTTGGAAAGCCATACTCTTGAAAGGTTGCACTTGCGTGGACATTATTAAAGCTGTTAATCATCGCTTTTCGCTCCGTTCTGACTTAGGACACGCTGCCCTCCCAGACCCCGCAGATTAATAACTGCTGAGCTTGAAGATGACTTCCTTGGGCAGCTTTCCTGTTTTTGGGCTGCCTCCCGCTCGCTCCCCAGTGTGTCCAGAGATCTTCCCTAGTGCCCAATGCCTGCAGGTCAGCACAGTGTGTCCGTGGCCCTCAAAAGACCAAGGAGCAAGCCTGGAGTCAGAACATGGCTCCTGGGCTGCCAGGCTGTTTCCTGGGAAATCAGCCACCTCCCATGCGTGTACAGGCCAACTGAATAGCTTGGTGAAAGACTGGGTGTCGTGCGTGCCCCGGGAGAGCTGTCAGAGCCTGTCCCTGCTTCCTTCAGTTGTGCTGCATATATAATTTCATAAATAAACATTTATTCACAGAATGTAAATTTGGCTGAATCATTCTGCATATGTGAATCATTTATTCTTGAACAGGGTAGCGTTCAAGTATTCAGTAACTTAAATATTATATAACCACTTCAAAACTTGTCCATTTGAAGGAAAAAAGAAAACACAATTTTCTTCTGGCCTCTTCCTTCATTTCCGTAGAAACCCTTTCAATTGCGAGCCCACTTTGAAACACAAAAACAGCTCCATTTTATTCAACAAAGCTTCAGCCTGTGTTTATCAAAGGCACAGGAAAAAAAAAAGAAAAAACCCTGCTTTTACTGTCTTTTGCTTCTATTTCCTTTACAGCTAACACAGCTTTGAAAAAAGGACTCAAATGCTCAAATTCTGTTATGTCATGTGCAGCATCAGAGCTGTTTACTGAATTCTTACCATTTACGACAGAGAAGCAAACCCACCGGAAGCCAAGAAACTCAGCCAGTGTCACTGGGTCACGCTAGGCGCGTAAGTTTGTGTGTCCAGCCTCTTTGATATTGGCAGCAATATATGGAAAAGTGAATAGCTGCTTCTGTGCTCTGAGCACAGGAGGAATTGGCATGCTCTGCAGATAGGCTTGCTTTGCTGTAAGGGACTGGACGCAGTGAGCAGGGAGCCTCACGGACACATTGAGGTCTCCTTCAGCCGGGATTCATCCCATGGACAAACTTGGTGCTGAGGGTAAATAAGGAGGTTAGTCTGTTAAAGCTAGAGTAGACATTAATTCTAATGACAACAACAAAGCATAACGGAGAGGAACAGGACATTAAAATCAGATCAAGTCCGTGTATAACTCACTCTTCCAAGAACCTGACTTTCCTCTTCCCAGGTATCCTGGTTGATCTACCTTCCACTAATATTTCATGTAACAGATTGATTTCTCAGCCTCACCATAATAATCTCTTTCCCTTTCTCTCAAGGGTACCTCTTGGAAAATTCTTGAATCTTTGGATTCCTGCTCTTCCTGCAGTGACTGCTTATCCTTTGGCAGAAAAAAAAAAGCTTCCAGCTTGTCTCTTGGGGCTTCTTTCCAAAGAAAAACAAGGTTTTTGCCTTATTTCTCAAGTTCACGCTGAAAGGAGTTAATCCCACCTTCATTTTCCTGCCTCTGTTTCCTAGGCCTAAAGCTAGTGCATGAATTTCATGTTTGTATACAGTAAACATCACAATGGTTAGGTCAATGCATCAGGTTCAAGAATTATCATAGTCAGCTCCAGTTCATTAAAAAACAAGCCTGAATCTTGAGATGCAGAAGAGATTTCATGCATCTAAGTCCTAAGTCCTCTGCATAAGGACAACTTAGGCTATCCTATCATATGCTACTTTTTTCAGTCCAAAACACTAGAAAACAAGAATGTAACAGCTTCTTGTGAGCTGAACTGTACGTCTGCTATGGTACTGCTAGCCTCAGAAAAGCTCAGTAGGCCAGAAACGTTTCTAATGTGGCCAGGCTCAATGATCCTGAAAATAGGATGTGGTTTGATCCAAAGTGGGAGATATTAGCTTAATTTTCCATCTGCAAAAGAGTTCCACCGTTTATATTACTGCTCAGCCTGAGAACACTGGGTCCAGTCCTTTGGACGGGGGCAATGCACCCTCTCCCTCCTCATGCTGTTGTTTCTCTGCGCAGCTCTCAGTCCTCCAAGAGCCCTCTCCGTTCCCTTCTGCGTTACCTCTGCAAGCGCTGGCGCTCTGCTGGCTGTGCTCTCCGGCCAAACAGCTCTGGATGTGGCTCCCGGCAGGGCCACTCTGCAGTGAACAGCTGAATGCAAAACATGTGCAGCGCCTGCACCGTGTTACGCAGGCTCTGCTTCCTGCTTATTGAAAACATCCAGCCAAAAATTAAGTTGTCCCTTATCAGCTTAGGGCTTTGAAGATGCACTTTAAAGCCACCCCAGAGTCCATCTCTTTTGCTGCATCACGAGTGTGCGTCCTGTTTCTGCAGCCTGATCCAATTTTGTGAGATCAACCTTGGGAGGCAGGAGTAGGTGAGAGATAGGAAAATGTTATTAGTTTTTCCATTATGCAAATTCCTTTTTATACATATACAAATTCATTTTATATAGTGCTTATTTCCCCAAAATTATATCAAGCCTGTGTACCTGAAACAATGTATTATGCTATTACAGTGCTTACCATGTAAATGGGGAGTTGGTTTGTGCATGTACAGAGGAAAAAGAGCGGGCATGCAAGAAAAACATGTCATGTGAAAGAATCCTGATGTTGGTATCCTAATTCTGAAAACACTGACTGCTACCCAGCAGAAACTTGAGTCTTTTCAGAGGCAAATGTTTCAAAAAATTATCTTTATGACACTGACAGCAAGGTTATTTACATGTCTAAAAAGATAGGGAGAGATTCAAGCAAGACAGAAGAGCTCTGAAAGCTCTGCCAGGTGCGAGGGGGCAGAGGTGTCCGGATCACGGCATCTGGGATGCCCTAATCCTGCTGCTCGGGGCAGGCCTGCACTGGGATTCTCATCCTTCCGCAGGAGGGGCTGCGTTTGGACAGAGGGAGCCTCTCCAGCCTGCTCTGTTACCAGGTGTCAGGACCCTCAGCCCAGGGAGGGGGCGAGTGGAGCTGCGCCCAGCAGCTGTCGCATAAGGAAGGAGAGCAAAGCTGCAGCCAAAGGAGGGAGAGGCCCAGAGGGCCTCGGTCAAGGTGAAGAGGATAGAAGAGGCCACAGGAGAGGTAGTGAGGGATGATGGTAAGAGAGAAAAAATACCACAAGATTTTTAAGCCAAGAATACAAACAGCATCGATAGGATCACTGCAGAGAAGTGGAGAGAGACCCCTCTGCACATGGAATTCAGAATCCCGGCCCTTTACTGCTGGCGGTGGGGGCATCTCCTTGTGCCTGAATGATCCACCTCCAATCTGCGAGCCTCTCTCATAAAGTGTATTCATATAATTTTGGTATTTTCTAGATCAGGTGAAAGGAAGAAATATTCTATGAAACCATGTCTGCCGCAGAAGCCTGCAGCAAACTTGAGAGCTTTGCTGGCAGACGCATACGTACGATTCTGTCACTGGCAATATACTTTTTTCATACAGAAGCAAATGAGTGTGCTTACTTTGTAGTATTATCAACCTCCGCCATTTTAAAGGTACTACATAATTCATAGTTCAGGTACTATTAAATCATTTCTGAGCTTTGCTCTGTCCCTGTTCTGAATTCACAGGTACAAGGCAAATCTTTAATATTTTCCATTGAATCAGGTGGGGCAGACACCGTTAAAAATCAAAGCTTTCGCTATACCTCCTGCCAATATCTCTGAATGCTGAATGAGCTAAATTTCGTATTTAAGAGCCAAAATAAATATTTCTGCCACTTACTGCTCAGTACTAGTCTGACTCCACTCTAAGCTGCAGTAAAGATGTGCCTGGAAAAAGAAATCACTGGCTGACAGTCATCTTGCAGAATATATTGGAGAGCGGGATGTATTCTGATCAGGGACACCGTGTTTAAATAAGAATAGGTCAAGAAGACTTCCATAATGTGTTTATGTAGATGTAGGATTCATTTCAACCCATTTGAGCTGTCTGAAATATAGACAAGTTGTCTAGGTCCCTACATAGGCCCTTCCTTTAGTCATCAGAGGAAGATCAGCACTTCCAGAAGGTGATTTGTTCCACTTGCCTTTGTTGTCCCTGTGGATCGGATGAATTTCCCTGAGCAGTGTCTGCACCTCTTCATTGAGGAAGCCTATACAGCCAGACAAGTCTAGACGCCTAATTTTTAAGTGACTGCAATTATCTATGATATATCCACTTGGGCTTGTAAGTAGTTATGTGTAAGTAAGTATGTGTACATAGGCAGTTTGTAAGTTTCAATGTTAGCAGTCATGCCCCAGACCCATGCTAGATAACTGGTTAGTCACACTGTGACTATTTTAGAAAACATATTCTAGAAATGTTACAGTGCTTTTATACAGCCTGTTTAGGGTGCCAGCCCTGAAGAAATGCTGGGTCCGTTTGCGGATACAAATTCAGTTGTCCATGATTCTGAGAGAGAGAAAAAGGTCTTTATGAAACAAAAAATAGTGGCAAACAAAAGGTTGAAAATTAACATTGTATCTGTAAAATGTCACAATGGGAAGGTCATTTATGACTTTTCTAGAATGATAAAAAGTACTTAATTCCACTGAAACGAAATAGTGGAACTTGGTCATTTATGAAGTTAGATGGTGGCAAAACCTAAGCTAAACTGTCTGTGTCTGGCAGACAGTGACTGCTGCCTACAGTACCTTACAGGTCTTTCTGTGCAATTTTATTTGCAGTTTTGTTTGACCTCAATTTGTGCTACAAGCTATGGATTTTGTAGAGGGTTGAGTGGTCAACAAGAGGTGCTAGCCCAAAGGTGAGGGATTATGAACATTTACAAAGAGGGCTCAGGGGTAAGATCTAAGGATAAAAAACAACATTGGTCTAAGGTACCCATAAATAGTTAGAAATTAAGGCAAGGACAGCAGTTTGAAGGAATGACTATGGTCCCACAATGCTCGCAGTGTCTCAAAGAGAGAGTGAGGCTGTGATTTGTGGGTGTAGGTTTTCCTTACTCTCCTAGGTGGCTGGTTTTTGGAAGGCAACTTGCAAGTCTGTCTAGAAAAGTGAGCAACTGAGGGATGACTTGCCCAAACCAGCAACCCATGGCAACTCATCAACCAGGTAGAAATCATCACCCCTTTAAAAATACAGGATTCAGAGTTTGCCAGGGCTCTGAAGAACAGACCAGTACCTGAGTTCATTCTCACCCCATGGCAGAAAAGAGGCAAATGTGGATTCACACACAGCACCTAGGGGAAAGTTTCAAACCTGCAGAAAATGCCCTCACCTCAGTCTCCATCTGTGGGTTTGGGGAGGACAGCCCAGCTGTTTGCTAGGGCGTGATCTTGCCTTCCTTGATCCCCCTCCCCAAGTTTATCCAGAGAAGTCCTGCTCATTGGAGGCTATTCAGCTGCCAAGGTTCATGTTTTGTTATTTAGCCCTCTTTGAATAATTGTGCTGGAAAATGTTTCTAACAATGGGCAAAATGTTCAGTACACTTCTCTCTCACACACATAACTCAGAAATGCCTCAGTAGGCTTTTTGTTTTGTTTTTCCAAATGTTCCCAAAAAATTGCCTTTGTTCAAATACCAAGCATGGAAGTTTTTGGCCAGGAAGACTAATATTTTGCAAAGTTAAGGGATTATCACAGAAATTATTTGATAACCTATGCTAAGACATTAATGCTGCCAACTACAACATATCAATATCACAGGTGTGCCTGGTAGCACTACCTGTCTGTCCCTGCTTGTCCCATATATAAGACCCTGCTTTTCCTCGCTCTTTAACTTTGTCAAACTTACAACAGTTTGGGCTGAAAATTTCCATGTCAGGTGTCTGCCCAAGGCTGATTATTTTGGAAAACTCAGTTTAGCCATTTCCAAAAATAAGACTAGAGGAAAATATGTTGGTTCTGACCATGTTTAAAAAGCTGTGGCAAACTTTTCCTTGAAAAGCTCTAGAACTCTAATGTCTGACAACAGAAATGTCGCCTTTCCTGGGATGCTGAGGCTGACAGCAGACAGGGAAAGCTTCATGTCAACACTATCACTTGGTGCCCCACCTAACACAGGACATTTAGTCAAGCTGTAAAACTGTGCGAGATCACATTTCGTAAATATTGTGAAAAGACCTGCTAGAAATTATCAGGTTTTTTTTGCACCTTGGGTTTTAGAAAAAAACATTCCTTGCAACTAGTGATGTGGGCTATGTCTGCTGTAGGTAAGGGCAAGGAAAACAAGCTGTGGAGACTTCTTGGGGACAAGAGGAATAGATTCAGAGCAAAGAGGGGGAGAAAAGCAGCCCTGGCAGCAGGGCCAAAAGAGGACTGAACTGACTGAGATTGTTTCTCAGGCAAGGGAGGCAGTAGGGAAGGGGACATGGACCCAATGTCTAACAAACAGGGATGCGCAATACTGAAGTGTGACATGTGCTTTGGTACGAAGGGATGCAAACTGAAACACAGGAATTTCCACCTGCATGTGAGGAAGAACTTCTTTCCTGTGGGGATGACAGAGCCCTGGCACAGGCTACCCAGAGAGGTTGTGGAGTCTCCTTTTCTGGAGATCTTCCAAATCCGCCTGGATGAGACCCTGTGCCACGTGCTTTGGGTGTCCCTGCTGGATCAAGGGGGTTGGACTAGAGGTCCCTTCCACCCTCAACCATTCTGTGATTATGTGATTTTGTGAGACAAGAATAAGTAAGTTGCAGGGGAACGATCTGAATCAGAAGACCAGGATCTCTGACCAGGATCAGAATCCTGAAGAATGGCTTCGGGGAATGGACAAGTGAAGGAAGAAAACCTTTGCAGACCTGGTCATAGACATAAGCAAAAACAAATTACTTGCTTCTTGTTTTACCCGCGCCAGAGCCTAGAAAAATTGGGCTGGCTTCTGAGGATGGTGAAGGAAGGAATGAGATATGCAAGGTAGCATGTGCATCTCCTAAATCTCCAATCTTCCCACTGAGTATCCAACACTTCAGCACCCACTTTGACAACCTGGCATAGGTCACACGTTTGCTTCTGGGGTCAGCTTTGGGCAAGGAGCAGTATTATCCCTAAGGTGGCCATGGGCAGCTTTGGCCTAGAGGCTCTAAGCAGGTCCTCCTCTGGGCTCAGGGCCACTTTGGTAGTGCAGCCTCCGTGTGGTTTGTACCAACTCAGTGGGATTGGAGCTCACATTTGGGACTGGAGCTAAATGCTGAATGTTCCTGTCAAAAGAATTACAGTCTCAGTAAATACAACAAAAATCAGGAAGGAAAACGCAGGATAGGGGGGTTCTAAAGTTGTGTTACAGCAGGCCTTCTGAAGAACCCAAACTACCCTTCAGATTTGCTAGTTTCTGTGCAAATCAGGTTGTCAACTGTATTGCATAGTCATGGATATGAAAAATGCCCTCACCTGAAGTATTTTGGAGGTCTTTCACAGCCATAATGATTCTTTGATTTTATCAGCAATTCTCATGTGGTCTTTAACCTTGACATTCTTGGTTAGCCATTTTTTCACAGGACAGATGGTGAGTCTGGTTTGGGGGAAATTTGAGGGAAGAGAGATGGTGTTTACAAAGGAGATCAGGGTGCAGAACTGTTAAATTCCTCCATTTTTGTTGCAGGGTTACCTTTGGCCTGGTATGGCTCTTCATTACTATAGTTTTATGTCTGTCGCAATAACACCAGCAAAGACCTGGAATTAAACCTTGGCAAATCAGGAAGGAGAGTTGTGAATGTGGCTAAAATTAACAACATTTCTGAATATTTAACCTACTGTTTTAGGGGTAAAATAGTATGTTTTCATAAACATTTATCACCCTGACACTTGCTTTGCTGCCTCAGGCAGATTTGTTAAGTCCTGATCAAGAATGTAAATGTCACTACTGTATGTCAACATTCATAAACGTTACTTTGATAGAAAAACAACACAGTGTTTATGTCCAAGAAAGGAGTGGAGTGCCTAAGTCATTAGTGTCTGGCATGAAACCCAATACTGTACATTCATACTGAAATGCATCTGTTTCTGGCAGTACATTAGGTGATTACTATATGCAGCAAGCTAGATCTGGCATAAAAAGGTAAAATCCTACCAATAAATCTGGTGCATACTGCAGTATTACACTTACACTGTTTGTGTCAGCAAAGGCATAGCTGATGAAAGAAAAAGAAATCTAGTATGTGCTGTCAGCTTCATTAGCCAGTTTTGACATTCAGGTGGCTGGTGCTTTTCTGGGCGCTGACAAAACAAGGGCTAAGGTTGTTTACTGCTGCTTAGGGCAGCATGTGCTTGACAGGGGTCTCTGAACAAAAGAGATGCAAATAGTGGAGACAAAGCAGCTTTTTTGGTGACTTGTAATGCAGAAAAAAGAAAACATGAACTTTTGTGGTGTGACATAAGACAGTCAATTAGTGCAGATTGAGAATATTTCTCAAATAGAAGCACCAGAGCGGAAGTGCACAGCTAATCTCCAGCGGGTGCCAGCAACACGTTTTTGTGACACTGTTACTTAGTGTGTGTATATCTGTAAAACTGCATTGGGGATGTGTTCAAAACCTTTAGAAGAAAAATATTTAGAAATGAAGAGAATAGCACTGAAGTTCAAATTCAGCGTTGGATTGGTGTCAGTACTCATCTGGGTGTGAAAAAAGGGGATTTGAACCCACACATTCCAGAGCAAAAAAGCCAAACACGAAGCCCCTGCACTCTGGGAAAGTTCAGAGTAGTATGTCTCTGGGTCTCAGACCTGTAATACTGTCCTTGTATGCAGACATACACATGTGCAAGACAAGGGCAAGAGGGAGATCCCTTTTTGTTATCCCAGAGATAGCTGGGATAATTCAGGTGGAGTAGAAAGAAGCACATATTTGCAACTGCAAAACTAAGTGAAGAGCACGATCCATGGCCTCGATAGTGTTAAAAAAAATGAGGGCAGTCTCTTGAAAGTTTTCTCTGCTTTTATACTGTTGAAATTATATAACGTTTAATAATCCCTTCTTTATTTTCAGACTTATTTGTTAGGTCCAGGAATTATTATTCCTTCTTGGCAACAGTAAATCCATCATTCTCTAATTTCCCCACCTTGGAAGTTGTATTTTTTATTTTATAGTTGGCATCATCCTCAAAAGAAAACAAACAAGCTGCTAGTCAGTGAAAGAAAGGAAAAGAAACATTAAAGAAAGGAAAAGAAAAAAAAATCTTCAAATCATGTTTAGCCCCATCTGGCCTTAGAAAAACATGGAAATGGGTGATCGAGTACATTTTCCAGGATGGGCTGCCTTTCAAGGGAAACAAAATCTGGATATTTCTATGTCTAGACCACAGAAGAAAAAATGCTTTAGTGCTAATTAACCCATCAAAAGCTTGAGTGGCGCTCGGCAGCCTATGCAGGCTGGTTAGCAGATTTAACCTGCCAAAGGGGGTGTGAGAGGGTATAGCTGGGGAGTCAGGAGACCTGGGTCCTGCTGCTTGCGTGGCCTCTTGTTGCACTTTGGTTTTGCCTCTGTCGGTAGCTTAGGTTCTCTCTGTCTGTTTTTCCTTCCTGTGAAACAGGGCTGCCACATTGCTCTTCCCTCAGGAGCTCTCTGTTAGTGAGAGGTGGAAAACACCATGCGACAGGGCTAAGTCTTGCTCTCCTAGATGGCAAGTAATTTACCTGGCATTGCCTAAGCAGACACCCCTCTGTAATGCTGGGTTCATGCTGCAGTCAGGCGTTAGCCAGTCACTTGGGAAGCTCTCCTTTTAGGGAGTGCTATGCTGCTATAATGGTTTATATATCTGAAAATAGTATATTCCATACTGCTCTCGCAGTACAAGAGGTCAGTGAGAAAAATTATACATTTGTCTCCAAGGCAAGTTTAGAAGATCGTACTGATATCAGCCTCTCAGAAACGTAATAATTGTGTTTTAGACTTATTTTGGGGGAATGACTAAAACATGAATATGTCCTTAAAAATCATTGCACTGCTGATGAAAATAAAAAACTAGAAGTAGTATTTCACCAGACAGGTGCTGTCTTTGATTCTTCCCACACTTTTCAGCCCATCCCTGAAACACCTGCCCTCCACGCCAGTCCTGCTAGTTGTGAAGAGAGAGTGGAAATCATTCCCAGATGCCTATTTTCTGAGTTTAGCAAATACCCATTGGAAGACAGCAAGAAACCACAGTTTCAAAGAGGAATAAAATCCTGGCCCACCTGGGTTTGGACAAACAAGTGATCAGCTAGTGTCTGATTTCTTACCTCTGTCTTGCTTGTCAGCTCCCGCTCACGCCTTGGCACTCCTCCCACAGCTCTGGTACTGCTGCTGCCAGCTCAGGGCTATCTGTATTAAGCTAGCTGTCTGCATTACTCCTTTTCCCATCAGGAAATACATGTTCCTCATCTGTTTACATGCCACCTTTTTTCAGGGTCAGGCTTGGCTTTCACAAAATGTGGGTATTTCAGAAACTGCTGGGGAGGGAAGAGAAGTTTATGAAGTGTTTTCAGTGATGGCCGAGGGGAGCTCTCAGGCTCATGTAGATCTCCTTGCTGACTGGAATTTGGCATTTCTTCCAGATTTCTTGACAGTTAACACTAATAAATTAGCCCCCTGTGTTCCTTAGCAGCTAGCTGATGTTTGGGTTAAGTCACCCATAGATTGGCAGCATGAGAAGTGCCCAACAAAACTTTTTGATCAGAAGCAGGCTGAGATGTTCTGGGGAGACCACTGCATAAGATTTTTAAGCAACTGAACAAATAACAGCATAACTAGCAGACCTGCCTGCTAGGATCACCATCATCCTTCTTGCAGGTTCTTTACTCTGTATTGCCTCTTTTTTATTTTTGCTCTGTCTCTCTTCAGCTTCCTAAAGTGTATTTTCATCCCACAACATTTAAATCTGTCTTCACATTCTGGATCTCATCTTTCCTTCCTTGCAGCCATCTCCATAATAAGACCACAGGACCACACAGAGTAGCTGAGGTTGGAAGGGACCGTGGAGGTCTCTAGACCTGCCCTGGTTCAAAGCAGGATGAACTAGAGCAGGGTGCCCAGGGCCACGTGCAGGTGGATTTTGAGGAGTCTCTGAGGATGGAGACTCCTCAGCTTCTCTTGGAAACCTGTTCCAATGGTTGACTCTCATCACAATAAAAAAGATTTTGTTATATTTAAGTGAGATTTCAGTTTGTGTCTATAGCCAGCTATCTCATCACTGGGCACCACTGAGAAGAGTCTAGCTCTGTCTTCTTTACTTCTTCCCTTTAGGTTTTTCTACACATTAAAGAGGTTTGCCCTTTCTTGAAAAGATCCTCCCCTTTGGTGTTCTCTCACTTGGTTATCATGTGAGATGTTATGCTGTGAAAGGGTAAAAGCCCCAAGAGATGCATGCTGTCTACCCGATGAGATTGTCTCAGGTGGGAGAGTGTGTGTGAGGTAGTGAAACAAGTGCCCCTTGGCCTGCAGAGGGCAAGGGTCAGGCAGGACTCTTGGCTGGGCCGGAGCTGGCACGGGCAGGAGTTGGCTCCTCTAGTTCTCCGGCAGTGGTGACAGGGAGCTGAACGCAGTAACCAGCTTGGGATTGCCTTGAAGATGGAGAAAGGAAAGCAGTGCCAGAAGAAAGTCTTCCGTGGAGAAAAGAAGCTCCAGATCAGAAGGTGAACAGCTTAGAGGGGAATGGGCTCAGGCGTCTTCTTATTTCTCAGCCGAGAAGCTTGTGGGTTTTTGGTTACACAGTGTAGGTTAGAGCAGCTATCAGCAAGGTGGCAGAAATCTGGAATTTATTTGGAATTGCAGAGGGAGAGTAGTATCCAGGTCCTAGAAAATGTCCCCATACTGACAGAATGCTAAAGGGAACTTGGATAATAGGATTTTTATACAAGGCCACATTATGGATTGCCGAATGCAATGGTGCAACAAGGCAAACAGCAAGCTGCAAAGTTTAGGCTGAGCTTTACATCTGTTGCTAAACCATGTTTAAGTAAGTATTTTATTTTCTCTCTCCAAGCTAGGCTCCAGTCTTAAGATATGAAAGTTACTTGCCTTTCCAAAAACTTTTTAAGTTCATAAGACTGAAACCCTTAAATCATAACCTGCTAATACTCAGGCCAGGAGTGTGAACGAAGTGTGAACTCCAGAGGAGACAGTAATAGGGGAGGTCAAGTCAACTGACCTTTCAAATCTGGTTAGCAGATTTTTAAAAACATGCTAAAAATTGATAATTTGGAGGAAGCTTGTTTGAAATTGGACCTTTTTTTTAAATAATTCATTTAACTCCTGAGTCAAATGCAGCATGCCAGCATATTAAACTAAACCTGCATGAAGCCAGACTGTCAAATTAATGATGATTTATAATCTGTGATCTTATAAAACTAAAATTAAAGAAAAAGAAGATTTTGAACAATCCAGCTGTGAGTTCAGCTTTGGTCACTCAGGAAACTAACTTCTATCCTTATCATTCCAAAAGCATTTTCTTTTCTAAATGGGAAACATTTCTCTTCTTAGATTGAGATTCAAGTGTGTAATAAAATTGTTGGGTGCTTTTATTGAAAATAGAAATAACTTTTTATGGAGATGGTGTTCCACTCTTCTTCAAATACAGTACATATTCATATATAATACATATGTACTCCCAATGCAAACCTTCATGAAGTTGAGTTTTCTCTCAAATAACACTACTAACCTCAGCCCAGATTTCCTCATCTGAGGATTGTGCTAACAAATGATATTCTCCAAATACTTGAATGTAAAATTCCAGTAGAAGAGAACATCATTATATGCAGAAAAAAGCAGAGAGTGTATAAAAATATCTTGAATGTGTGTTTAAAAAAGATCCAGACTTTTATCACAGAAGTCATGCTGCCTGCTATAAGCAGGATATTTCCCAAGGACCCTGTTGCACAGCACTGTGCCATGTGAGCCAATCTTTGGATCAAAGTTCTTGCTCCAGCCATTCAGGTGCCACTTTGACAGGGCTCTGTTTGGCAGGGCTGTGAGTTCAGGCTCGAGGAATTAACCATGCGGCTCAGGCAACCATCAAAGTCAAGGGAATTGAATGCAAAGCAATAGTTATTTCAAGTAGTTTGTAACCAAGTTATAGGTCAACATCTGTTTGCTTGAACTCATGACATGGAAACAGGGAAAAATTGCTAACCTCCTCAATTTCATAGCCCTGGTGAACAGTTAAATTATCTGTGAGGAGAACAGTGTTTGGCTTCATCTTTGCAGGCAGATAAAATTATGGTGGAAACACTTGCTCACTGTTTTAAAACTTAAGTCCTTAGCACAGTTACTTTCACACATCCCTCTGATGAGGTGTTGCAATTGCTTCATCAACTGCTAAAACTAGGTAGACAATTTCTGACCACTCCAGAACTAGCTAATAGCTGCACTTCACCCATTTTTTCCTCAGTGCTACTTTCTATTTTGAGTTTTATTTGTAGCCCATCGTTGTACTGTATGTGTCCTTTAAGTCACATTAAAATTGGTAATGAGGACTCCTGTCATTAACCTCTTGAGGATCAAAACACTGCAAGGAGTGTGGTTTTGTTTTTCACTTTCTTTGATTTATAATGTTATTAATTTCCTCTCTGCCATCTGGCAGAGGTTTAGAGCTTGATAGGATGTAGCCCTGTTGAAACAACTTTAAGGCTTTGGTAGAGTAGTGCAGGCGTTTTGCATCTCCCCATAGGACATGCAGCTGTTTCTTCCTCTTACCCTGCCAGTCACATACCCTACTCATCCTCCCTTCATGACGTAACCAAGTGACATTTGCATGAGCAAAAATCTCTTTACATAGCCATGGCTCTGTAAAATCACCGAGCTGTAGTTCAGCGCTGTCAAATGCTTAAGAAATGTGCAAATCCTATGGTGGGATTTAGCTACATTAGCTGCTTCACAGCTCAGGATCTTTACCTTTCTGTTTGAATAGCAATCTCTGCCATTTCCTCCCTGGCTTTTTGGAGGTGAAGAGGAGAAAGACGACATGCAGACAGACTCAAAAGATTAAAGTGAAAATGACTTTTTCAGCCCTCCTTATTCACTCAGAGTCTGAGAAGGCGCTTGCCTGATGCTGGCATCATAGTTCCTGAGGCATTCCCAGTGCCGTGTCATGGAATCAACTGTATAAAGACAGTTGTCTAGTTCCAAAGGAAATTTTAAGCATCTGAATTTAGTTTCTGAATATAAACATATAAAAGCAAAAATGCCTGCTGCTTGTAGAGAAATAAGGGTTGCAGAGCAAAATCACAGATGGTTATTTATCACTCATACATGAGTGGCTTGTGTGGGTCTTTCTGCCTTTGAAACATTTGCTTTGGAAACTCTTGCCCCTTTGTGCACTACAGAAAAGCACATATTCCTGTTCTTCATTATCTCATATCCTTTGGTGCTGCAACTCATGTTGCTTGAGTGCCCCCAGTGTGGTTGGTGCTTCTCCATCATGAGGGAAAACAACTCTGGCTTCAAATCTAGTATTACATCTTTCTAGATGGTCAATCTGTTCTTTCGTTTCTCTCTCTTGTTTAAATTTGGTTTTGGGGGCTTTTTGTAGCCTCTCACTAACACTTGTCTTCTGGACAAATACCAAGGGTTCAGTCCTGTGCTGTTTGAAACAGCTAGAAGTTTTGCTTAGATATCAAAGAATGGATAGAGGATGAATTTTTCCCCCTCATGTTGACAAGTCCTGATAAAGCACAGCTATTTTGGTTCATGTTGGGACAGTAGTGTAAGAGTCTTACAGGGTCTCCTGGAAGGACGGGGACTGGTGGAGTCAGGAAAGGTAAGGACTCCAGGAAGGACTGGGACTGGAGGAGTAGGAAAGGTAAATACAAGTTATGGTGAGACTTTTACAGAATGTCTTGCTCTGTAAATGTTGAAGAGTCCAAAATAGGTATGCAGGCAACTTGTGGAGATGTCTGGTTGGATCTAACTTTCTGAAAAAAAAAAAAAGGAAACTGAGGACTGCTACCTGCACAGCAGCCCACAGGGGTTGTGGGTATAATGCACTGCTGAGCCTTATGTTGTAGTGGTCTTGTGATGTAGTACCCCATCCCTGGTGAGATATGACCTGCCCTGTCAGTTATACCCCACAGATTTTTAGGTAAGGTTAATTTTTAGAGATACAGAATTTGACTGGAATCACAAAGACATGGGTTTTGCTGAATTATTTGTGGAGCATAACTGAGCTCTCCAGTGTAAAATGTCTAGGTTCACAAACTCTAGATCTGCTAATGATCCTATTGAGTATTGTACCAAAACAGACCCGAGATGCAAAATGTCTGTCAGAATCAGAATTTTCTTAAAATTCAGAGGGTTTTTTTTTTTTTTTTTTGGTGGAGGTTTGCATAGTTCTGGGCTTTACTAGAACCCCACATGAGGTTTTCAGGTTTGAGGTTTGAAATTGTCCCATAGAATGATTATTTTGCAAAATAAAGGCTGTACAAAACAATAATTGCGGTAGAATAAAATAGTTAAATAGAAAAAAAAAAGTGAAACACCAAGTACTCTTTTTTTTCTTCAACTTATGACAGTATACTAAGAAGGGATTTACCTTTATGTGGATATATATAAAAATGGGTATGTGTAGAGAGTTATAAAACTTACATGTCTGACTAGTTCACTTCATTCAAACAGGAGATAACTGAAAACAGTTTTGGTCCAACATGAAAATGGGTAGAGCAGTGAATGATCAGTTATATTTGAGTATCTTTTGCAGCAGGATGTTATTAATAAGAACCAACAATGAGAATTACTCAACACCACAAATTCAGAAATATTGGTTAAATAATCTTAGTTCCCACTAAAATGTGCCCTGGACATTATAACACATTTATGAGAAGAAGTCAGTAAGGCTGGTAAATAAAATACTTACATGGGATTAAGCAAGCCTACAAGAATGCCAGTCTACCTTTCATGTCCTTTTATATTTTCCATAATGACATTTTGGCAAGCAAACATGATTTTTGTCTCTATAATTAAGGTGTTTTGGGATGACTGAAGACATACCAAAACCTCTGACAGGAGGAATCAAACTTTCTCTTTTTACCTGCTAACTCTGTAGCAGACTGAGGAAATCTTCCAGATTCAGAATCTCTGTGTGCCGGTCAAGGCTCACAGCATGGTCTTAGCTGTCACAGCTTGCATGCACTCCTAGCATTTCCTGGGGTGCCTAGTTTGGTGCCAGTCCATGTTGAGCCTGTATAACTCTTCTTCCCATTTAAAGAAACGTTTGCCAATTGCAGAAAAACATACGTGTGACTGTGCAGGAGGGACTGCACTGAGCACTGCCTTCCTGGAGGCTGAGGGCGTATCGCGGAGGCTGCATTGCTGCAAGGAGCACGGCATCCAGCCCACTGAGGGTTGGAGATGGAGAGGAATCATGGCTGGCACTGCAGCAAGAGGCCAACAGGCGGGAAGATCCAGAGGGCAGACCAGGGCCTGGCTTCACCCCGACACAACTGGGTGAGGAGAAGCAAGCAAGCAATGCTCTGAGAGAGAGATGCAGAGGCACTTCATAAATCTCTAATTCCAAAACCTGTTCAACACACATTCTAGGATGAAATTCAGGCCAGCTTATGCGCAAAGCTCTCCTCTTTTCAGTCATGCACTTGTCGGGTTGCAGTCAATAACCCGACAGCAGAAACAAATGGTTAAGATAATAAAATATCTTGGAGTAAGCTCATCCTGTAAAGGAACTGCTGATGCTTAGTCTCTGTGAGTGTTGAGAGGACAGAAAATTGGTGGGCTGGTGAGTTGGAGGAAGACACAGGATGCCTGTTGGGTATATTGCTTCCCATTCAAGTTCTCAGCTGGATGCCATATCAGGAATGTACTTTTTCATTTGGCCAGGGGAATCAGCTCTTTTTTCTTCAGCAAGCGGTTGTTGGCATGCAAACCTGAAATCAAAAGAAAGAAAATGGAAGAAGCCAAGTACTTCATGTAAGAATTGAAAAATAGTGTTAGAGACACGTACGGCATTATACAGTTACAATAGTTTTTCAGTATTCTTTTAATACAATAGAGAAAAGTAACTGGCCCACACAATTGACAACTATATTTGATATTGGGATTTGGTGGAAGAAGTGCAGTTATCCATCAGCAGCCTGATTCTGCTTCCATTGAAGTCATATGGAGTTTTGCCAATGGCTTTAGTAGAAGGAAGAGGAGGATCCAGGAGGCTATAAAGGGGGGAAAGCCAGCCATTAAAATATTTTTCAGCATGTCGTTAGATAAATACCGCTGTCTAAGGGGCAGTGGGTGGTCTAGAGGGGAGGAGTTTCAGAGAAAAGAAATAGAAAGTGGATTCCGATTAATTTGGGGGAAAAAAAGGCCTTACATAGGAGGAATGACTAGGCTTGAGGGACCCGATATATCTGTTCTTTCTGTTGACACCTTACAATGGAGGGGCCCTTGTGGCTGAAAAAAGTATCAGTAAAAGCCCTAGTTTGAATTTTTGCATCCACTGGTTCAATGAGCATTGCTCTCAGAGACACACATAGATTACGAAGGATTGGGATGGCCAATGCATGGCCATGTCCTTCAGGTGAAAAGGAGCCAGACATGAACTGAGGTTGTAGGAAGAAAGCAAAACCACTCTTGTTCACTCACCCTTGTTTCAGGAAAAATAACTTTCCATCTTTGTAGACCATTAGCTGACATTTTCTCTTTGTTCTCTTACTGAATTCCTCCAAGGCAACAGCAAATCAATACTCTTTGTAGCCCTACCTTAGTCTCAGTGTTGGCAGATCACCAAATTAGTCTCCTTGTTGTCATTCCAAGGCCCAGGTGCTAGAGCTGTGGCAACCATTTCCTTCTGTTGCTTCTGCAACCTTTGCATTTCTGGTTTGGGGATCCTGAGGAAAACGGATAAAAATTCATGTGCTTCATTAACTCAGAGGGGAGTCTGAAGCCTCTACTTTACAGTGCATCCCCTTTGGAAAAAAAAAAAAAAAAAAGCACAAAATCAAAACAAAACATGTACAATGAGTTACTGACTTAAAACATCTTCAGACATTCAGAGCACTAGACCATAGAGGTTAAATCATAGCTGGAATCCTTTACAGTTTCAACAAGAGTTTAGATGACAAGATCAAGGCCTGAAACCTAAGCTCTCCACATTTCTGATGCTTTCCCTTATTTCCTTCCATATGCTTGATTGATTTCATATTATGTAGGGGGCAAGGATTCAAGAGAAGATGATCAAAGGAGAGAATAAGCACTGATGCTCCAGTATCCTTTCCAGATAAAACGACTTGGAAATATGAGTATATTACCACTTGGATTCGAAGAGGTCTTCAAAAGCACCCTTTTTAACAAAAATACAATATAAGGCCACAGGGTTATGTGCTAACAAAAGAAACTCTCAATTCACCTTTTTATGTCTCTTTTCGGGATTCACAGAGAGGATTACAGTGAAGATGAGCTAAATTCAGTGACAATCTCAAATCTCCAAATGACCTCATGCTTTTCATGAAGTCAGATGATCATCAAAGATCTCCATTTTTTACCCCATTATATTTGTCTGCTAAGAAGCTTGATGAATATTTTTATGTCCATTTTATCATGGGAGGTCAGTTTGTGTATGGGGACACAAAAGGAGTTAATTAACAAATTAGTAGGAGGAAAGGGCGGGGTACGGAGCTCACCTGCAAGCCAGGGAGCAGGCACTGCTGGAGGGATGACCATGAAGACCTGGCAGGAAGGCAGCCTCCTGGTCCACAGCTGTCGCTTTCCGAGGTTTGTCCAGCAAATAAACATTTAAGCTCTTGGGTAACCTACCCTCTCTGAAATGCTGTTGGTGTGGATATCCTGCTGACTCTTTTGCAACCTGATAATTGTTTGTGCTTTTTTTTTAGGGATTTAGCAAGCTCTAGTTCAGATAATAGCACCCATGTTACGCTGCTTAGTGGTTTTCGCAGTCTGGCCTGGCTACGTCTTGTGTTAGTGCTGTGTGTGAGCTGTGGGACTCCACAGATGTCATGCTGTATAGGCAGTTTGCGAAATAGCACCAGCTTGCAACTGTTAATGTGATGTTGGGAGAGTCCTTCCTTTCTTACACATAAGAAAAGGGAAAATGCTTGCAGATCTGTCTAGATCTAGGCCACGCAGCCCAGGCTACATCAAATGTTCTTAGCAAACCTGCCTCCTGTTGGAAAGCCACCTGCTCCACGGAAGATAAGGAGAGAGCTTCCATTGCTTAGACATTACCATGCTCTGTAAGAGCTGCATCTGGCTGAGGAGCAAGTTCATTGGACTGCGTGCCTTGCCGTGATTCTATGATTCTATGATTCTATATGTGCTGGTGAAGGAGAAGCGCTGAAAGCGTTATGGCCACTGCCTGCTGCTCTCGGTGCCGTCCCCTGCAATGCTGCCCCGATGCACAGCAGCCACCAGCACACGCGGACTCTGCTCACTGCTAGAGGGAGACCAAAAATAGCCCCGCGATCCTGGTTTGGTCACCCAGTGTCTGTTGGATTTCCGCTCTCCCTCTCTTTAGTTCTTTCGCTTTCCGTGAAAGGTTCAGCAGCAGAAATCTGGAGTGAAGCAGAGATAAATCACGGTCCACAGCTTTCATTTGTCCCTTAAATGTTTCTACAAGCATATTTAAATGCTTTTGGATTCTGATGTTGCACCAGATGTCCTGCGCACGGTACAGGGAATGCTAATGTGGGAATCACTGGCAAATGCTGCCTTGTTAATGGCTTCTTCGTAGGTCTTCATCTGGAGCTCTCTGCTATAAAGAGCATCGCTTCCCTACCCAGTAATTCATCTCTTCACAACAGCTGTGCAGCACATGCAGTTTCACACACAGAACGAGAGGTGGATTAAAATGTTCAGGATGTTGCTTTTCTTTTAATTATTATTACTAGTTCAAGTCATCCAGATTAACCAAGCTGTCATGTAAGGTAGAGTAAAAGAAAACAATTCACAATCTTATTTTTTTTAATTCAAAGTGAAACACGTTTTGAAATATAATTAAATTATTTATGAAAGGAAAAACTTGGGAAGAGAAACTAATGATGCCTTAGGTCTGTTTTATTTTTTTCACTCAAAACGTTTTCGGGAAAAATGGAAACTGACCCAGGAGAGTCTTCATTATTTTTTCCTGGGATCTAAATATTTACAAAACTAAATACAAATTACATTTAATTGAATCTGTTTTGTACTTTAAGAAAAAAAGTGAAACGAAGATTATCCATTTAGGTAAAAAAGCAGGACTTTATTTTTAACATAAAATGTTAGGATACTTATATCTCAGTGGGAATTTGAGCTGTTAATTTCATTGGTGCGAAGAGCCTTCATACAAAACACCAGGATAAGAGTGGTTGTCCCACAAGTTGTTTCATCCTTGGGGCGACGCTTTCCTGAGACAATAGTGACGGGACTGGAACTAATGCAACCCCATGGACCCTGCAGTGTTATCTGAGACCCCATTTCCCGCCAGGATTTGAGAGGAAACACTGATACGACAAATACACACAAATGCCACGTAAAACAGCATGTACGTGTTGTCTCCTGTAGTAACACACACGCGGTGGAATTGGTTGTTTTTGCCGCTTAGGTAAATTCTGCACCCTAGAAGTGGACGTGATGTTAATGGGTCATCCCACAAAAAAAAATGTAGGGGTCAAACAGCAAGCCCCATGTCTAGCTTTAGGCATGCATATGAGGAGTATATTGTTCAAAGGGACTAGTGTCTGCGCTTCCATGGGGGAGGAGGAAGATGATCCCCAAATTAGTAGCTACATTTTCATTTTTAGCCTGGAATACTTGCCCACATGCCAAACTGTCGGATTCGCTATCAACCCGTGGTGGTTGCCCGTGGTTATAGAGGGAATACTGAGGCCATCCACCTCAGGGTC
>JAWLRI010000031.1:10883703-10908627 GCA_034781795.1 Crypturellus tataupa
TTCCGTCCGTTATTCCCTATCTCTACTTCTGTCACGTGCAACAGGTCCTGTTAGCAATACGGCTACAACCCCCACACCAAACCTGCTAACTGTCCCCCACATTCAGCACTTGGCTGAAAAGGCTGATGAGCACCGGGAGCAGGAAGTTTTATGCCAAGCAATCCAGCTGCAGATTAAGCGGCAAGGAACTTGAGAATGGGATAAATGGAAACAGACACTAATACCTTTTCAGTCTCCACTTGAGAGCCCTGCGGTTCTCCAGGAATTGTAAGTAAGACACTATATGTGACCGTATTGTTTCAAGATGTTTATTATGAGAGTGAAAAATAATCCTGTGACAAAGAAATTCTACACACTCGATAAGGTGAGGGGACAGCCTGTCACTCAAATAGAATTAAGAAGACTTTCTATTGGAGCCGATAATGGCTTTTGATTTTTGCCTTTGTAATGAATTAAGTAAGAGGAAATTTGATTTGGATTTTCCAAGCTGCACTGCCAGATAGTTATGACAAAAGCAGACTTTCAGGAAGGCGCCTGAAGGAAGTACATGCCACTGGATGTGCAGAGCTTCCGCACTCACAGAGAGAGCAGCATTTGCTGCATAAACGAGAGCACTAACGCTTCCCTAATACAACAGTGTAACCTTCTTACTACATACTGCACTGCAGGAGACTCACTGCCTGTCTTTGAAAACTGGGCAAAGGCCCCGGTATGGGCACAAATGAACAAATAACATTGCCCAAGTGCTGCTCGCGTAGCTCGCGCAATTATTATCCTCCTGAATTGCTAAAAAAAAAAATGAGGCCAGAGTCTGTCCCACAGCTTCCCTTGGAACTTACTGACTTTGGATGAGGCTGATTATCTGAGCTGCAGCGAGAGGAATCTCAGGGCAGCAGCTAAGACGTTTTGCCCCATGGAAGCGGCACTGCTTGTTTTCGGGAGTCCGAGTCACAGGCCCAGTGTTTCCCTGCGAGCAGTGAGCCCGAGCAGCTTTGCCGAGCCCGAGTAGCCAAAGCGAGCATGGATCCTGCTTCCCGCGTGTCCCCTAGGGGCTTCCCGCGTGCAGCTGCAGAGGGAGGAATTGAGATGCTGAGATAGCCGTTGCCCCACTCGCAATGCACAGGCAATATTGCAGTCCCAGGAATGTGGAGCATCTCTGCAAAAATTTAATTCCCCAGTTCTGGTTATTCAACTCTACGTAGCTGCTGAGGCCGGGCACTGGCTGCCAGAACAGAAGCCCCGCTAGAAATGAAAGACTTTGCTCTGAATCATTCCTGTAACATGGGGATTTTCTTAGAGTGTGAGAAAAGGCCACCATTCCCAGTCTCTCCCAGCACACTCAGTAGACTTCCTTTATGTTAGTAAATCCCATCTGCTTTCCTTTTTCAACTACTGTGTGATGGGGAGTGCAGGGATCTTTGAGTAGGTCTCTTTCGGATGGATTCCTTTTGGTAAGTCTCCTTTGGATGGCCCTTCAGCAGTTCAGGTCTAGGCTTCCCATGGCAGATGTTCTGGGTTCATGCTTCTGTGTGCTCTTAAATATTTCTGCTGTCTTTTGGGCATAGAGTGAGCAATAAAGAGATGTTTAACCCAAACAAATAATGGAATGTGTTACAGATGCATTCTGCTTAATACCTAATGCACTTCAAAGTGATTTGCCTATCGAGATTGTTAGATGCTGTGTATCAGATGGATTTCCAAGTTGCATGTTCATCTGTTAACGTGTGAGCTAGCAAGTCATACTTGTAGCAAGTCATCAATGATGTCAAAACAAGTGTTTCTAAGATGACAAACACAGCTGCTGCATTACCATGTTGTGACATTATTTTCTTCTAGATTGGTATTCTCACTGGTCTGCAGATTATCTGCAGATTACAGCCAGCAACTAAATATTGACTCACTTCTTGAATTCATTTGCTTGCTAAAGTAATCTTCAGCTTGGGATTTCTAAGGTTTTCATTAGATTTGTCTTTATGTTGTCATTATTAATCCTTTCTTTTTTTATCCCTAGGTCTGTGCAGTCTTGTATTTCTTGCTTGCATTTAGGAGGGCCATTCCATCTATTCAAACAGCATAATTGCATTGCTGTTATGTTGGTTATATACTGAGTTATTATACTGTCTTTTATATACTCTCTTTATTACATGCAAAGCTGTTAAATGCCCTCCTCTTAAATTCAAGGTTTCCTAAGAGATCCCTTTATAAGGCTCTGTTTTCAACCAAATTAACTTTGCCAAATTTGAACTGTTTATACTGATATTTTCCAAGTCTGTTTTAGCCTGAATTTTTTGTTTTAATGTTTCAGATTAAATGGTGCAGATGTTTCCAAGAAAAAGATTAGGGACAACTGCATTGTTTTTCTCCACTGTTAATTTTTTTCTTAAGTTCATCAGGAATCTCTAGAGTCTTCCTTCCTTTGGAGCAAAGGCTTCAAGCATTCGGATAAGAGGAAAGTCAGGAGCAGGAGGTGCAAGAAGAAATGGATGGAAATAAGCCCTGAGGGATAAAATAGTTGCTGTAAACAATGCTGTACTCCTCAGTGTGGTTTTGAACCCGTGATTCCCAAGTGTGTTTTTCCTTTGCTCCCAGCAATTAGTTTGGAGACATTTTGGGAAAAGAATATTACTCTCTTCTAAGGGATATGCTGATGACGCTTGGGCATTCTTCATTCTGGCATTTCCTGTTTTTCTTTAATGCTTTGAATTGTAACAGTAGCATTATTTTAACCTTTTTTTTTTTTTTCTTTTGTACAGATATGCATGTAATTTCTATCATGAGAATACTCCAAATGCAGTTAATGCAATACAAATTAAAGAAAAAAAAGGAAATGCATTTCCATAGATAATTGCTCATGTTTAGTTCAAGGGATGATGAGAAGACTAGTGCAGAGGAGGGTAGGGAGAATGTAAAGCTAAATATAAGCTATGAAGTCTATATAGGACATTTTCCATTTGTAATTGTACTTGTTAGAGAACTTTTTTGATTTGTTTGTTTTTATAAATCTACTATACAGCTTCAGACTCTGTTAAGGAAAACAGAAGACTGGAGATGTAACCTGTGTGATCCACGGTGTGGACCTGTTTTAAAGCGTCTCTTACCAATTTAGGATGATAATGTTTGATGTAAACAAAACTTTTTTATGTCTACATCCATCTATAGTGAAAAAAATATATATTTTAAGTTTTGATCTATGCTAAGATGATAAACCTCAGTGTGTTTTATTTTCGTAGGTGCCATTTTCTCAGTTTTCATTCATTCCAAAACATATAATGCCATGCTATTCCTTTGTGTTATATAAGATGTGACATGTTCTAGTCATCTCTTGTCTTGCAGAGCTCAGCATTGCTTCCCTGACAGATCTGAGTGACACATACACACACCCCAGGTGTGCACCCTACACTGAATATAATCTCTTTTCAAAATCAGTATCGAAGTATTGGAAGTACAGAGGAAAAAAAAAGATGCCGCATATGGGAAGGAATTAAAAAGGTCCTATAATGTAAATTTTAGGACAAATATTGAAATGCTGAGAGAAATATGTCAAAGAAAATCATTTCACACATCTAAATAGATCCATAACACAAAGTCCAGCTATGCAGCTAGGCTTAAAAGACAACTTAGAATACATTTTTCTCTTTTTTTAAGGGTCATAGCTTTATTACTGTTGTATTCCTCTGTTAACCACTTTCTCTATCCTTGGCTCACACAGTCCCTCATGACTGCAGGGGAAAAAAATAGAAAATGCCTAGAAATCATTTCCCCTTCGCGTAGTCCTGCATATTTCACAGGTCTGCATTCCCACGCATCGTAGCCGAAGGACAGTAAGCCTTAAATTTCCTGTGAGCAAGGTCCCCACGCCTGGAAGCGGCTCGGGAGCACTTGGAGGCTGGATCCGCTCCCGCCGAATGCGGGACACAGGCCGGGCAGGCAGTGCTCCCAGCACCTCTCGCGGCGGTGGCAGCTCTGCCCCTGCCCTGCTCTGCGCCCACCTCCTGCTGCCTTCATGGGCCCGCATGCCTCGGGCTGACTTTGTGCTGGCTATTTGCTGGTGTATTTATTCTGTGTGTGTGTGTGCAAAAACGGCAGCTAAGGTGCTTCAACTGTTTCTGAGAAGAAGGCTTGGAGAAACAGTTTGTAACTTCTCATTCTGCCCAGCCTAGAAATGGGACCCTTTGTAAACGATTCGACTGTTCCCTGCTTCTCCCTCGGACATCCCAGCTACCTAGCTGAAGTATTAAGGATGTATCTTTTGCCATGATGAGGAAAAGTTACCCGTATTTGCTCAGATTTTAGCTGTGTTATTTCCCCTTGCTTTGCCTGCCCATTCCTTCCCTTCTTTTCCCTTTCCATCCCAAGGCTGGGAAGCAGACTCCTTGGAAAAGGTGAGGCAAAAGGCAGGAATATTGAGGAAATATGGCCTGTAATGGTCCTCAAGAAAAAAGGTATGATCCCATGACCCCAAAGTCTGCTGTCTGCATGGATTGGTCTGCAGAATGCAGCCAATATCACCTTGCCTTTGGCATTTCCCTGTTTTTGAGTATCAGATTCCAATGTTGTCCAATACTATCCAGTGTGATACTATATAAGTACAGGAAGAATCAAACTGTAGATAGTGGGTGTGGAAGAGCGTCTGTAGCTTTGGGTTAACCTGTTTGTATATGCAACTCATGCCTATAATGCACCATTTCGAGTAGGAAAGCTGAAATTATTTAAAATGAGAGAGATGAAAGTTTTTTGTGATTTGTTGTAATTTCAGCAGGAATTAACCTTTTCTTGTAACTCTACGTGTGCTTCTCTGTGCTTTGCAAAAGGACGCAGTAGGCTGAAGGTGTGGGAAAAAAAATCTTTCAGTGTGGCAGGCAGGAAAGGTTTCTGAACACAACAGTGAGGCACAACTCTCCATCTGAAAGGAAATGCGCATGGGGAAAATGCACAATAGGAATATGTTGGAAGCAGAGGAGGCTGGTTATTCCAAGAGTGAAGGCATTTGCTTCTTGTGCCTTGTCAGTCTGGCATGAAGCATCATTAGTTGCAAGTCTCAAAATACAAGATGCATCATGTGAGCCTGCCTTATGTAACCTGCTGCTGCTCTGCTCCTGCTCTCAATCAGCAGCTAGGTGGGGAGAGGCAAGGAACACTCCTGCTCTTTCCAGAGCAATTCGCTGGCCTCTTTTCATGTTACTTCAACTTGCTAGCTAGATGGCCTAGAAATTAATGTCATCACAGAGTTTAAAATCACAGGGCAGTATTTTCTCTGAAGTCAAACTTAACCTGTCCAGCCTAAAACACCATGCATCTGTTACAAGGATCAAATTAAGGTGCAGGCTCTTTCCTTCCTCCCTTCTCTTTCTACCTTCAAAACTTGTTAAACTAAATGCTAGGCACTCTCCTTTGACAAGCAGGTAGAACTTCCTGCAGGGCATTTCAGAGGAGTAGTTCCTAAGTTGGGAAAATTAGATCACAAATGAGCAACAGTCCACACAGCGTCTAACGTTTAAATGAATTCTTTTTGTCTTGACATTAGCATCTAGCAAATGCAATAAGTTGGCAAAAAATGCAAAGAATTTGGAACTGAAAGCATTTGTTTATAAGGAATAATTTTCATTTGATTTGCCCCAGTGTGCAGGTACTGTTATTGCACGGATGAAGAATGGAATTTAAGAAGGGAAGCGGGTGCCAGATACCCATCTCTTTCTGGTGAGGTTTGAATATCTTAACCTCCATTTGAGATTCCTAGGCACAGTTCATGAATACTCTTTTTTTCTAGTCAAAAATTCTAAAAAATAATCCAAACTTTTTAAGAAAGATGCATTCATCCAGAGTTATAAAGCATCCCAGTATAGGATAGTAACATGAGTTCCGTTCAGATGTTTTTTTTCCCACAAATTCTTGCTCAGGAGACTAGAGTTGTCTAAGCCCCAAATTCTTTCTTCCTCCAATCCAAGCAGTCCCCATTCTCCTCTTCCAGATGCATATACAAGACTTCACATCCAAGCTTTTCAGCCGTCTATCAACTCATGACAGACAGACTAGAAAATAGTGTGCCCTAAATGTCATGTAAATGTTAGTCTTAATCACTTAGCCAAATACAATATTGTGCTACAGCTAAAAATGAATTAAAGAACCTGCCACACACACTTTTTTTTTTCTTTTAATTTCCCCAGAAACTAAGGTTTAGGGAAAGTTCAAAGGCATAGAATAAGTAGAACATAGTCATAACAGGATATGCCTTTTGTTCATTGAAAAAATGAGGAAAAGTCAACATCCGAAAGAAATTATACCTGTTTAACATGTTATGGTAGCAAGGAGTGGGGTAATAAAGACCTGTTCTCCCTATACAACATGGAAACAGGATAAGCAAAAAAAAAAAAAAAAGAAAAAGAAAACAGTAACCCATCTCCAGGGCATAATGTAGAAAACAAAGATGGCCCCATATCCAAGAGCACCACGAAAGAAGAAAAGGAATGGCAGAAAAAGGCATTTCCATTGTTTCATTTCAACATCCTCAGCAATCCCGTTTGTTTTACAAAGATTAGCAAGAACCTTCTTTCCTCTATCCTTACCCCTTAGCACGGAGCTGGTGTTGAGCAGGCAGCCCCTACTGTCCAGCAGAGCTACCAGTGCAGTCGCTGTGGCATTCTTTGCTTCTGGATGCTCCACGCTGATCTCTGTAAATGTCTGAGAAAGCTAGGCTATACATTACTTTATATCCTGAGCAACCCAACTGTTATCTGAAGGGAAATCCTCCTTGTTGCTGACAGTTCCAAATTCCTGCTCCGAGAAGTGAGAGCAGAAATGACGCTCAGGGTCCTGTACTGTGTCTCATTAATTTCCAGGCCAAAAGCTGCTGCTGTTGAAGGATTACTGGATATGGATTTCTCTGATTTTCCAGTGCTTATTTCGAAATGCCTGCTTTTTGTTGCATGTATGGCATTTTATCCTTATTGTGAGTTGTTTATCTTGTAGTGATGACTCTCACTTGCATGCCAAACAAATCCGCTGGCTGACATTAGGTTGTTTTTATATTGTCGCTTTATTTCCTACTGGTGCAGTGGTAATTAGGTGACATTCAGTATGTTTGATAGCAGCTTTTACTAATAAATATTTGCTATTCTTTGCAAATATTTTGGGGTCTGAGGGTTAGCATCCTTGCTTTGATTGAAGGTTGTTGGTGAAAGTTGAAGGCTTTTCATGAGGCTTTTGGCTTTATGTTTAATGTAGACTATAATATGTCATCCAGCTAGCTGCCTAAATTCATACAGCTGTGTTATGTACGCAATAGCCTGATGGCTAACTATGTCATCTTGCTATATCATCTAGTTTCTTGTAGGGCAAATGTGTGTTAACAAGGTGATATTCTTTTTTAAGGACAGTTGATATTCCCCTTTTAATTCCAGCTGTTAGGCAATGTTAAATTCCTACAAGTTATTTCCATTTGGAAAAAACAACCTGATGATGATAAGGTGCATATTTGATGCAGTCCTGCTTCTACATGGATACACAAATCCACAAAGGAATATGCAGGCTGACCAAAAGCAGTTATTTTGCCCTCAGCTCCACTCCTATCTTTCTGGCCAGCCTCATTCAACAAAGCTCTCGAGGTCGTGCTGTCCATCTCATCCTTTCCTTGCTGTTCACAGTACACACCAAAGGCCAAACCTCTGAACCCTGATGGCTTCTGCTCTTTTATCACTGAACAACAGGGCATTAAATGTTCTCTTCTTTAGCCTGCATACAAGGTGTCTAATCAGCAGGCAATTAGTTATAGAGAGGTTTGTGATTACTATTACATCACACACATCAAGTGTCCTCTAATCAGCCACTGACATTCTGGGCAATTGTGAGATGTTTCACCTTTCAATTTATGGTCTTTCTGAAGCTCATACTGAAAAGTATTTTAGATCTTCCAAATGTCTGGGTTGACTTCCCGTATAACGATAAAGAATTTTAGTGCTTTTGATATCTCTTCACTGTCACATACTTCCCAGAGAAAAATCATATTCCAAGCCAGGATCCCTTCCAAATACTTTGTTGCCTTCCAGTCAAAGAGTGTTTGGGGATTTCAGCACTCAGAAGAGCTAATCATCCATGTCACTTGGCTTGGGAATAAACTCACCCTCATGTTTTCTCTGATATTGAAAGTGTCACAGAGACCTAGTGTTTGTAAAAAGCAGGTTTGTTTCCAGATCCTTTTAACATGAGTCAATGATGCAAACACCTATAGCTCTGACAGCACTTTGGTGTTGTCATCTGTAGTATCACATAAAAGTAGGAAAGCTGACAACTTCCCTTGGAAATATTAAATCTATTTTTGCTTCACTGAAGCTGTGGTAAAGTTAACTCCATCAGTATAGTCTTCCCAGGCATCAACTGATGAAACAATCTTCACAAAGTTAAAAGCACCTTTTTTTTTAACAGAAAGTATCCATTTTTATTCATGTAGTCATTAAGAATACTGTCATTTTGCTCAAATCAAGATCCTAGATATTCACAACACTGACTTTAAGATTGAGAATGTATTCCCCTTTTTCTTTTTTTAAAAAAACAAGCTGGTGGGAAAGAGGTAGAAAAATTCATCAGCTATTAATTTGGCAGATCATATTTGAAGTCTGGATACAAATACTACCTATCTCTTGCTGCTTGCTATCTATGTTCCACCTCTGAACAAGAAGTGCACAATAAAGCTTTTGTATGTCATGTAGGTAGTCATCACTTTCCTATATATATTTTGTTAATATCTTTACTGCTCATAATACAGGCCTAACACTCAACCTTCCTGCTGCTGACCCATTGAGAAGTTTGATTTTTGTCGCATTTATGATGTAGGAACAACAGGTAACCTCATCCACCACCTTGCTCGGCACTGTGGGGTTCAATCTGTTTGCATTACAGTCTTGCCAGTGGGGATCACAGAGACTCCGTGCTCCCTCAAGCAGATTTCACAAAACAAAGCTCCAGAAAGCAATTCAGAGCCACTTTGGGCCTCATTTCTGGTTTATCTAGGGGAACATTTAGTCTTCTTTGGTAGAGTGAAGAGAACCAATATTCAATTAAATTCACTTTAAAACTCTTTCATACTGTGTTAGCATAATCAAAAGCTATGGAACTGTATTCTTACGTGCCTCATAACTCTCAGGAATCTAGTAACTTGTCTTCTCTGAGTGGAGGAGAAAGATGGTGCAACGGTGTGGGCTAAGCAGATGCTCTGAGTAGCAGAACACTCAGGGCAGCAGGTAGATGTAGTGAGTCCCTGCCACCACCCCACCTGGTGCTGAGGGCTGTCTAGCACCACGCTGCAGCTACAGCTACAAGTGAAGACTCCAACATAAATCGTTGCACTGCGTGTTGAGTCCATCCTGTTCTGCCTACTCCTCTCTTTCTCTTTTCCTTCCCTTCTGCAGTGGGTTCTGTTCTTCTACCCTGAGCCAGGCTTCCCTCACTCATGTCTCAGTCCTGGCCTGGCAATACGGCAACTGCTCTTTATCCTCACTACAGTTGTGCACTTGCCTTATCCTGGAGCCTGTGTATCTCTGATTCCCTGGTTCTCAGCTTCCGGTTGGCCTTGGGCCACAATACTTGATTCTACCAGTAGGCCTCAATTCGTCATCCCTTACAGCATGGTGGAGCGGACAGCATTTGTCTGTCCCGTTACATCAACCACAAAGTTAGGCAATATTCCCTGAGAAGATCAAGCGATACCACATGATACATCTCCGTGGAGCTCTGCATGGGTGTCTCACCTATACACCAGAAAAATCTGCAGAGAACAGCGCCCATCAATAGCTGCAGTGAAGCAGCAGTGGTGGTTGCACTTGTCCTTCTTGCTGACAGGCAAAAGCAGAATCCCTGGCCCTTGCATTTGTGTCACACCTGCTTTACTCGGGGTGCAGACCTGGCCAGCAGTAGGTTGATTTGCTCTCTCTTTGCCTACCTGTTCCCACATTACCCTTCTTTCTTGGCATGCAAAAACGGCATCGCAGTCACATGCAGAAAACATTACCTAACTGGGCTCTATACAGGGCGAACAGTAGGCACAAGACCCGTGTTTTTTCCTGATTATGTGTTTTTCAGGTGGTACCTTCATTTTCTAGCCTTGGCATCTGATCTGTCTGCAACTGAAAAGCCTTGACAGGACTTGTGTATTCCAGTGTAGGAGCTAGGAGGACATTATCTGATTGGCAAAATAAGCTAACAGAAAAGCATTTAATCTCAGGATTCTCGTCAGCTAATACCTTTAGCATGCTCAGCAATTGTTAATGTACAATGTAAATGGAATAAGTGAGCCTCTTACTCATAAGCACCATTTTGAATGCAAAGTAATTCATGTGAGACCTCGTATGAGAGCTCAGGAACTACATCAGTACTTTCTTTGTACTTTGAGCAGACCCCAGTTCACCTCTGTATTTGGTTCAAGGTGCAGCATTTATTATAGAGGCTGTTTCTGATGGCAAAAGCACTTACCCTGAGTCCCACAGAGCAGGCCAAAGATCATCAGTGATAATCTCTTTGGAAATGATAGCTAGACGAAAATTACGGCTCCCAAAACAGAGAGGTCTTGCTGCTACTTAATACATTGGTTGCACAAAGAGCATCTGTTACATGTGAGTCTTTGGCAATTACTTCATAACCACCTTTTCCTGAACCTCCTTTAGAGAAAGCAGTCCAGGGCTGCTTTCTCAAGCTGAGGCTAACTTACTTATGAAAATACAAACTTTTTTTTTTAATAGTTAGTTAATAATTAAACCTTTGGTTATTAGTGTGAATGATACTGTGCCCCCAAGCAAATTTCTCTATGGGCTTTAGACCTGTGAAGGAACAATAAGACCGGTGACTTTTTTTTTGAAAAAATATTATTTATTATAATTCTTGTTTTGCCTTTTCAGAGCTTGCTATTTTTACTCACTAAAGCGCAGTGAAAATTGCTAAAGCAGTTTAAAATAATAAACTTGGTTTAAGTCAAGAACAGATCCCATCAGCCTCCTGGCTTCCACTTCTCTTTTGGAAGGAACAGTACTGTAGCGGCAGCCCTTCCTTTGGTCTGAGTTTCCCATGGGCTTTTGCTATGGACAATCTGTAAGTACAAACCAGCTCTTTGACAATGACATTATCGGCACTAATAGCCCCTGAAGGAGCCCCTTGGAACGGCGGTTGCACGTTCTGCACCTTGTAAGACCGACTGGCATGAATAATAATCCTGACCTCCTACGAGGAGCTGTTTCTGTTCATTCCAGCAGAAGTCACTGAGAAAGAGGACCAAGAGAAAAAAAAAAGTCCCCATTTCAGACTGTGTTGTTTTTTCCACGAACTGAATGTTCTGTAAGAATTTGGGTAATGTATGTACATACTTTTTTGACTTCATATTGAGAATTTAAGCAGGGTAGAAATAAAAATAGATAGGCTCCATGTGAAGTATGTGTGCTTGTCCTGCAGCAGTGCGTGCCCGGAGCACGCGGTAGCCTGCACGCCGGCCTTGCAGCACGTGCTCCCCGCAGCAAGCGTCTGCCTACCATCCTAGTGCTCCTTGGAATAGATCTTCTTGGGTGGCACATGTCTGATAATGAAGTGACACGTCCAGATTTATTGGTGCCAAATGCTTGAGGGGCACAAAACAACTTAACAAAAATGACTTACGTGCAGAAAAGGAACGAATCCTAGAAGTGTGAGTGTAATAAATGGTCTCCATAGAAAGCTTATTGCAGGAGGACTGGATGTATCTAGCCCTATTGCTGCATCTAACATACCGGGAAAAACAAATGCTATCTGGTTGTTTTCCTGTCAGCAGTAGAGGCATATAACAACCCTGCTATGAGAGCTTCTCCAACATACTATCCAGAAATGGGATGTCAACTCTCTACCAGAAGAAGTGCATCCACCTTCTTCTTCTCTGGAAGAAATAGCATCTCATCACAGCTGACTCACTAGTCCACTCCAGTGTAGCTCTCCAGAGCATAATGATGATGATGAAAACATCTTCCACTTTTTAGTCACTTTTTACTTCTTTTCAGTAGTGTCATATCAGATGGCATATGCAGGAAGCTTTTTCCTCTTTTTTTTTTTTTTTTTTAGTGCACTATTAGTAGTTCTTCAGGCTAGATGATGCCCTCATTTACGCATTGCAATTGTTTTTTCCTTCATCAGGTTGCAAACAGTGTTGTTAAGGGTTAAAGGCACCTGGCTTGAGGAGTTATTGCCAGCAAGAGAGAAACCACAGGTAAATGTGCATGTGCATATATGTGTGTACCTGATCTGGGAGCAGTCCAGATGCGGTCCCCAGAGCAGGCTGCTTGCGGGTGCACGTCCCTAGATTCGCTTCCAGAGCTGTGGACAACCTTGTGAATCCATCTGAAGGCAAGAGTAATGGTTGTACCCATGTGTTTGAACAGCATCTTTGGATTATGTCCCAGATGAGCTCAGCCGAGCCATTTAACTTCTCTGCTATGTCTCATATGTATTTGGATCGGTAATACTTTTTATATATGGCATCTGGGAGTGGTGATTAATGTTCAGAATGTGTTTTTGAAATTCTTGAATGAAAGCGGCTACATCAGTACAATGTCTAAATATTTTAATGAATTTGTCATTTCTTCTCTCAGTGCCAATTTTTTTTGTACATCGTAAACTCTTCAGCACAGCATGAAACTCCAATCCCATTAAGTTCTATTGAGTAACTTAACAAAAATGAGTGAAGTTCCAAAAAGCAAACAAAACCTAAAGCACAAATACAAAGAAGAACCTCATAAACCCCACTCCGTGGGGTCCGTGCAAGGATGCCTGGGTGTGTATGGAGCCCTCCTTGTTACAGTGGTGAAGGCTCCCCATTCCTAACCCCCTAGGTGTTGATTGTAAAGAAAGTACAGAAAAGAGCTGTATTTTTTGCATGGCTTCTATTACAGTAGCAGCCGATGTGTGTTTGCAGAGGCAAACCTGCACCCGATGCAATCAACACCTGGCTGGCAAGTCAGAAATGGAAGGCAAAGGACATAAGGGGCTTCCTGGTGTCACGACTGCGGTTGCTGGTGGAGCTGTCAGTGTTCCCAGCACATTAATGACTTTGGCCATGTGAACACTGGCTGGCTGGGACCTGCTTGGGGGATACCGAGTCCACACTGAGCCATTTGGGAGCCCTGAGTTTTGATTAGGCAGATTTGATAAGTTTGGGGCCTACAGACCAAGAGAAGCAGAACTCCCATGTTCATATGTAATTTTTATCTTTAGACTTTTTTATCTTTAGACTGAGTTTATGTAAATTTGAATTAATGCTGAGGAAGTAAGAAAAAGGTGTTTATTGGGCTTGTTTCTCCTATTTTCTTTCTACTTAAATGGTGTTTTCTCTTTGTTGTCTCTCTGAATCCACATGGCCCAAGCACTCACTGACCTCTCTGCTCCCCGTGATATCCCTTGATACTCAGAGAGAGGCAGAAATAGCTAAAAATAGTGAATCTATCCTCTACTCAGCCCCCTCGGAAAATATTTTGATAAACTCAGGAGCAAGCAAGAAAGCTTGAAAAGGAAAGTAAGACATACCTCTCTCAATCTGAACAAACCTTAGGAAAGCATGGCTTAAGAAACAGGCTACATTTAAGCTTTCATTTTATATGAATCAATTTGCTTATCCAATGTAAAACACATGTCATAATCCATTCAGGTAATAGGAACAAGGGAAAAGAGTGCTCTGTGATCTTGCTGCTTTGTCTGCACCCAGATGTGACCCTGGCGAATGATCAGAGACTTGCTTTACATTTTGTTGGTCAGCAGTATATATCGGCAAGGCTGCCAGGGAGCTGCTGTTTTTTCTTCTTGGGTTTTTAAGCAGAGAGTGCATTATTTGGGCCACCAAGTGTCTGCAAAACAACCCAAAATATATTTTATAGAGACAAAAATAGAGGCAAAAATGAATAGCTTGCAGTAAGATGTTCCAGAGACTCCTGATGCTGCACCCTTGCAGAGACTGGTATGATAACTCTGCGGGCAGAGGCTGGAAACCATAGAGCTGATTTTCTGGGAACAGGCACTATTTTGACCTTGTTGCTCAAGGTGCTAACTGTGTGGCTGCAGTATCTAGCATAAGAGTTGCGACCAGTGGAAATCAGATGCCTACAACATGGTAGAAACTGTCACTGATGACTCCTGCAAACCAACTACATACTGTTTTATTGATTCAGTTTCTTAACCGTAAAATGTGAAGGGCAGTTTCACAGGGCATGTTCTAATGCTTTATTTCTCAAAGGGTAAAATATATGTGCCAAGTATTACATATTTATAATGAAATTGATCACAAAGTGGTTTTAAAATACTCTTGGCTGCACAGAATTAGCTAAGAGTTCCCACTAGGAGAGTACTCCTTAGGTCATGATTCTTAATTTGGTTGGGTACATATGGAAAAGTCATCATCACTTATTCATCAACGCCATAATTCACTGGAATGATTGTGCTGGGCTGGTATGTTCTGTGTTTGGTCAGAGAGGCATCCAGGATTATATACCTTTTCTATAGTGTAGGTCAACAAAAGAAACATGTTTAATGGGCTGTTCAGAGTGAGGCAGCCCATGCAGGACTGCCTAGAAAAGGCAATGTGCACTTTGTTGCATGTGCAGAAAAGGCCTGGAGCAGAAAAAAAAAAAAAAAAAAAGAAAGAAAAAAACAGATTTTTAATTTACCTTTCCAAGAATTCTTAATGTCAAGTGAAGCCTGGAGCTAGAAAGAACATTTTAATACCAGCCAGCCTGTTATACACATAAGGTTGGTGTTTTACAGGGCATTACAAATTTTTGCCGTATTTATAGTAATTTTCTGTTGGTGCCAATTCAAATACATATTTCATTTCCTGATCTTTGTTACACACTCCTGACTAGCTCCCTGTCCTTAGCCTTCTTTCACCCAGCCTGCAATTCTGGGGGCATCTCTTGCACTTATATTTCCCCTTGAATTTTTGCTAATTTGTTTGCACAACATCCAGATCCTTTCCAAGGTATTTCACCTTTATTTGATCTGTTCTGTTTTCCCTTTTTCTGACCTGTAATCTCTTATCCTCACTTTCATATTTTTTTTTCTTACCAATATTATTTTGCCTTGTTGAATCTGTATTTATGCCATAAACTATCTCATGTAGTATTTTTCTATTCTCTTTAAGGAAAACCCATCAGGGAGATGATATGGACCTTCTGTCTTCTCTCCAGAGACCCAGATTGCTCCCAGCAGCGTAGACCTGGGCTAGGGCTTGGTGGAGACCATCACATAACCAACTTCTCAAGGCTGAGTTTCAATCACCGAAGGAGAAGGAACAAATCTCATCTCAAGTATGATCTTTTTTTTTAACTAGCTTGACATGGTCATCTCAGATAATTAGTTGCTTAGTGATTGATTCAAGAAAGTAAATGGAGGAAATGGAAACCAAGGGATGATCTAGAGGAGTAATAGCCAAGAAAGCCATTGCCAAAGAGCTGCTATTTTGCTCATGTCTGCATAGACACTCATACTCTAATTTCCTTCTGATTTTGACAGAACTACATTGATCCTGTGACAGTGCTAAGACTGTTTTATTTGAACCAGAAATAGGCAGCTTTGTATGCCTAATCTTTTCTCCACAGAGCCATAACTTTCAAATTCTTGTCCATTCACCAAACTCCATCTGTAATTATATACCTAAGCTACCTGTGTCCACTAGGTAGCTCTTTTATTTGCATAAATTTAAGCACACATTCAACCCAAAAGCTCACTGGAGAGGCCCTTGGCTTTGCATCCTTCCTCTTAGCTGCTGTGTTGCACATTATGCTGTGCGTGAGGAGGATCCCAGGATCTCTTTGGAGCTGGGCAGAGGGCAGACGCATGAGCGCATGCAGCATCTCCAGTCACAGGCAGTTTGAGTTTTAACGAGGGTTAATGTTCAACAGAGAGGGACCCCTCTTGGGTCTAGGCTGCGCGCTCAGCCTAGATGGCCTCCGATATAAGATCACAGGAGCAGCAAGCGGCCCGACAGCCAAAGAACGGAGAGGACAGATGCGAGAGGGAGCGTTTCTCAGTACGTGGCACTGGAGAGCCTGGCAGTGCTGCTACTGCAGGTCTTGCTTTTCCTCGCTGCTGGACAGACTAACAGGAGGGCTGACAACTGCATGGGAGAGACAGCAGGAAACGTAAACAGTGCAGAGCCCTTATCCAACATCCTCACCGAGACTTGCCTGCCAGCCTCCATTCTACATGCAAACAGAAATGCCTTGCGGCACAGGGGAGAAACTTAGGAAAGCCTCCTCTCTCTCTCTCTCTTAAAAAATAAATTTAGAAAGGAATATGGGGTATTTGAGCCTATAGGAAGCACTCAGCTGGGACTGGCAAGCACAACAACCCTCAGCTGAGCTCCCCTTCCCCTTGTATGTTCCGAGCAGTGGCCAGCACACGCCTGCACCTCCTTTGCCCTAAGGCAAAGGCAACAGCAGGGCTGTTTCAGCTGAAGCTGCAGGCAGTTGGTCCTTATGTCTCACCAGCAAGGAAGGATATTCTGAGGTCTCTGTTTTGTTTGGATGAATCTTGCATCAAGTAAACTGGAAGCTGCAATGGTAGCTATGATAGGATGCCTGCCCTTCCTGGCCTTTTCTGGTAAATGTTTGGTTTGTTACTTAAAAAATACACCGGTAATTCCATCTAGCTATGAGAACAGGCTGCATTAATAGCTTAGTCTACTATATTTGAGTGGTAACCAGACTGTCAATTACCTAGCGTGGGGCTCTACCCTAGAGCAGCTTAGTTTGTATTTGCAGACAAGTAAGAGAAAACCCTTGTAGATTTATCTAAAATAAACTCTGTTATGATTCCTAGCAGAGTGAATATGATGCTGATAACTAGAAACTTGGTGATTAAGGACTCCTAGAGATGTTTGTACAAGAACAGCTATGTTGTGAGATATGTCCTTGCAGATGCTCTGTGTAGCAGGCATTATACTTTTGGAAACAGAATCTGGGGTGATGGACTGTAGTGGGGGTCATTTGAAGCATTTAGACTGTCTGAGAAGATGAAACAAACTCTGGAATTTGAGTATCAGATAATACGTTACAGGAATAACCTGTAGTGCAAATTAAACCTGGGAGGCATAGGTCTCAGAAGGCAGTTGCAATTGTAAACTTGGTGAATAAGGGTTTATTTTATATGATTTTCATCAATGAAATGGTTTATTAATCATTTACATTGGCAGTGAGTGTCTGCATTTATGCTAATGCTGCATTTGTAGTGTGAATCCTTAATGCCAGTCCTTGCCTTAGAAGTAAGGAAAAAATATTTTGAAAGGCAATCATTTGATGGAAAACTTGGAAAGAGCATACTATTTCTGTTTCTTCCAGCTCGATGCGCAAAACCATGATTTTTTTATTATTATTATTTTTGCAATAGGAAAAGCAAAACATGACACCTAAGAATTTGTTAAAAGCAAACAGCTAACAAAATTCGGTTCTGATAAATCTAGCAACAACTTGCTAATTTGGGATGTACAACACCTTATATACACATGTAACTTAGAATGGTTAACAACAAATGTCCAGATTCTGAAACTTATAGGGTTTCCCATTGCTAGTAATGATGATGATTACAGATACTAAAATTTGACTTGGGCATGTTAGCATATTATCCAGCTGCCAAAGATCATCAGTGTTTCTTGTAATTCTGGCCATCTGAAAACATGGAAAGATGCTCGAAGAGTTCCTAATGACAGTTATTGCCTCTTAATTCCATGGGGCCTAGGGAGCTGGTCCATCAATATCAACAGTGTTTTAACAAGAGGGAGGGAAACGGCATTAAAATTATATAAGGCAGAAACTATGTGAAGAGGGAAAACATTTCCTATATTTAGAAAGAATGAGAGATGTAATGCACCTCTTTCTTTGTATAGTCATATTCTCAGTAATACATGAAGCATTTTCAGAACTGCAAGAATTGGAGTTTTACTGGCACCACTGCAAATGCACATACAAGGACTCACTTGTAAATGTCAGTGTCTTTTCTGGGAAATAGCCTACATCTGCAGATATTTTAAAGAGCACTGACACAAGAAAGTTGTTGCTTAAAACTTCATCCACACTAGGGAAGTGCCAGATCCTGAAATAAAACCAGCAGGAGACAGAATCCTCTAATTGATGATGATGATTCTCCTCTGTTGTTGAACTCAGGGAGGGGTGAATGTAGCTTTGAGGAAGGCTGAGTTGACTCTTTGGTCGAGCTTTTGTATATCAGGTTGTATCAGATTCTGTGGTAAGATTATGGAGAAGCTTGATTTTTAGGATGGTAATGGTTGTAAAGGATTAAAATTCACAAGGTTGCTTCTGGTTGTAGGCATGCATAGAAGTCTGAGAAAATATTTTGTAAAGTATGTGTTTGCTAAAGTATAACCTATGACTGCATTTGTGTTGACAGAGGAACTGCCCTTTTGCCCTTGGACTTGAAAGATGTCCTAAATTTCCACCCTCTTCAGGAAGAGGAGAGAATATTCAGCACCAGGTAGGATGAAGTAAAGGAGAGTTGATTTATTGTACAAAAAGTAAGCCAATCTTGAGAATCATCTGTTGGCTTTTGCATTCCAGTGTCTTGCACGTCCTTAGAAACTAACGGTGAGGTTTCATTGTCCCTTAGGTAAATTTTTTCAGGAGTATGCCTTTCACCAAACCTTACATTAAACATATCTTATGGTAGGCCTATTGCATCCATATTAGGTTACTTTCTTGGCCTCGCATGTCTCTGATGGTGCCAACTTTCCTTTTAATCGCTCTACATATGCCTTATTAAAAACGCATCAGGATGGAAGAAACCTAACCACAGTTAAAATCCATAGAAATATGTTGATACCTCACTTCCTTTAATTTCAATAGAGGAGTTAGGCAACTAAATATCTTTGGATCCAGGCTTGTCTCGAGTTCCCTTCTAATTCCTTGCAGATGATGATCTATGCAGCATTCCAGGTCTTTAAAAATCATGATCTAATTGATCTTAAGGCTAGACAGGTTACTTGGAGGGAATGGACTGTTCAGAAGATGATGTTCTCAAGGGCATGTAAACCCTTAAAAAAGAAATTTCTAATTAAATGCCCTGTGTTAATTGAAGTACAGTGATTTGAGGATAGACAAGTAAATTTCCTGAATGTTACCCTTTTTAATCCTTTTACACCATGTATGTAATATAGTTAGCATCATTACTGACACTTGTAGGAGTTATGACATATTGTTCCAGATCTTGCAAGACCTCAAATTGTTGTAGGCTTAGGGCTTTCTGGACAACACAGTGGGGAAACTTGCTGCATATCTGAAACTGCTCCTAGTCAAGGATGTGGCTTGGCACCAACATAAATACTGATACAAGTTCTTTCAAATAAAGACATCGGATGGGCGGCAAATATTTCTTTTGTTTGTGGAAGGAAGTAAAGCTGAAGAAACTATTAGGATTTCTTCATTTAGGTTTGACCATGCAACTTCAAGAATCTTCTCTTAGAAAGGCTGTGCCGAGGCTTCAGCAGCCAGATAAGAGAGTATTACAGAATATGTTTTAAACTCTGGCCATTAGGCACTGAATGATGAACTGTGTTTAGACATTAGCCTTTAGTTGCGGCCTAGTTAGGATGCAGTTAAATCACCAATCATTCCTTAGTGTACCTTTCCCACCAAACCACTGGCATTCCAAGGAAGAATTACTTACAGTAGACACCATAGTACCGTAAAGAGTTGGGCAGGACAAAAAGCTCAGAAATCCTAGGCTGGTAAGAGAAACAGATGCATAATTTTCCAGTTTTTAGGTTACACTGCTTAAATTCCTAAGCAAATATGTGAGAGTATGTTGTGATGCAGTGCTGCTTTAGTAGAGGATGAGAAATGGACACACAAGTTGCAGATGGTCTTGACCAGCCCTCCACAAATTCTGCAAGCCGAGCCTGAAGGGTGTATATATATATATCTTGTCAGGGGATATATATATACACCTTGTTGAGGGCTATCTATCTTGTCAGCTCTCACAAAGTGGTGGGAGGGCAGCGTGGGAGGAGAGGACGCAGCAGAGGCTGAACCGCAGTGCAGCAAAAGTTGAAGTCAGGCACCGAGGGAGCAGAGGGAGCAGCTGTCTGGCGCCGGGAGGAGTCAGTGCTGCTTTTCTTTTTCTGTCTGCCAGCTCCAACACCAAATGTCAAAAGACCGTGAACGAGGGGGTTGTTGTTATCTATGCCCACTCCCATGTTCCTGTCAGAGTGTGCAAATAAATACTAAGTAAGAACAAATACTGAAGAACTGAAGGTGAACTAGTGATTGTTTGATAAGTATCTGATGCTTTGGTGTAACAGCAGAGGGAATGGAGGAAATGTTGCTGTCTGTCCTATTATTTGGCCTCTCTTCACATTCCTCCCAAACAGACTGAGAGAGCAAAAGGCCAGGCTTGTAAATAGAAAGGAAAAGCTGCTTGTGAATATCATCACCAGATAAAAACAAAGGCTGTTCTCACTTCATTCCTGGCAGGGGAGGCTTATGAGTATACTCCACGTGACAGAGTTTAAACCGCTTCTACATAAAAAGTTAGTACCTGATTTTGAAATGTAGGTAGCAATAAGCAAGGTTGTTCATGTGTGGTCACACTAAGTCAATACACTTAATAAGTAATCTCCAATGGGATGCTTGGGAGTAACGTAGCAGACTTCTTCGTTTGAGCCCCTCAGGATTTCAACAGTGAGCTGCGCCGCCAATAAAATACTGCACTGCTGCTCAGGGGCTGCCTTTTCCCTCTGAGATGTTGCTTACCTGTGGGACTTCTCAGTAGGCTTTTAAGGCAAATAGTCTTTCACACAGAATGGGTTAATATGGGGATTCCCAGACAGGCACTCCTAAAGCTGAGTGGGGATTACAGAATGGCCAATTTGAGAGCCGAGCTTCAGTTTAAAATAAATTGAATGTTTTCTTTGATGCTTCCAATGTGTAACCTTTCAAATGGTAAAAATCATTGTACCAGAGTCCACCAACCATGCACCGTTTTGGCACCTGAAAAGGCAGGAAAGAGGCATCACGGCGCAGCTGGGAGCTCAGAGCGCCAAGGTATGTCAGGGTCAGTGTGAGGGCGCAACATGCCCCGTCCTGCCCAGCCCCAGACATGTGATGGCTGACCAGGAATGTGTCCTTGACACTGGGTCTAGGCTGCAGTTTCCAACCTAGTGGCAGCTGGTTGGTAGCTGTGATCGGTGCTGGGACCGTGCTGCGCTAGCAAGAGTGGGGCAGCGCTCTGTAAGCGGGGTAACAGCTGTCTGGTCAGAAGAGAAGGTGGGTCAGTGCAGCTGCCCGGGGCTGGGGGCTGCGCACTGGGATGTGACGAGCACATCACATATGAGAAGAGAGCAAACTCTGCTTGCCTGCGGCTGCTCTCCATTACAGCAGAGGGCAAAGTGCAGGACAGGCCTTTTCCACACCTTGTCCCTGCCCACGCTCCTCAAAGGCCGGCTGTGGCCAGACCGTTGCTCCGTGTCGGACGCGGCCGGAGGGGAGCCGTGGGGCCCAGGAGGGAGGTCCCAGGCGGCCCCCGTTGCATGGCCGGCCGCGCTGGGGACGTAAACAAGGGTGGGGAAGGGGAGAGCTTCCGCCAGCCGCCGCTCCGCGCGCGGGAAGGCGGGAGGCCTGAGAAGCGAAAACATTACGGCAGTGTCTTTTGGATTGACTGAATGTGAAAAGTTATTGTCCTGATGATAAACATGAAATAAATATTGGCAGGACATGAATCCAGCCTCTCTGCAAAGACTTTCTTTTTTTAATTATGAAAGCGGCTGCAAATCACATGGTGCTTTATCGCATCTTTTAAGCTTGTTATCCTGCGTCCCTCTAGATTGCCGTATGGCAAAAGAAAGAGCTCTTAGAACTGTTTTTTGTAGAGCTGTGGTAGACACGAATACCAAACAACTTCACAAAACCACTAAATATTTGGCAATCTTCTAGTCTACTGTAATTTTGAAAAAATGCTCAAGACAAATGTTTATGTTGAGGGGGGAAGCATCCCTGGGATAGAGCTATCAATTAATGGATAATTTCAGCTTTCCTATGCAAGCCTGTTCTATAAGCTGTACTTCATAAACAGTGAATACGATTCTAATTAAACTTTCTGAAACCTTAAAAAGCATTTGAATTGAAAGTGGATGCTGCTGTGGCTCTTCTGGCATGTTACATACAGGACGTCTGGCCAATTCTCCGGTCTTCTCTCAGATATGTTACTGATCCAAAATATTTTCACCAGACACCCTGAAGTGGAATCGCAAGTTTGCCAATTTCCATTTCATGTATCTTCCTTAGCAAACTGAAAATTATAGCTCCTGAGTACTGGTGAGTTGATCGCTCAATGTCCAACTCACTAAGAAAAAATAACAACAAAGATGCAGAAAATTATGTCTGACCTCCACAAGTCAAAACTGCTTAGGAAAAACAAAAGTTTGCCATTTCCAACTCAGAAGTTAGATTTGAGGGGACGGGTGCTCCTAAACCGCTGATGAAGTACAGGTCGACAGTTACCAGTAGGCCTCCATCTGAAGAGTTACTGCATCGTAACACTGACATTTCCTTGAACCAGCCTAGGTCTCCAAAGCTGAAAAGCAATTCTCAGTGTCTTTACACTGTAATTTTCAATCATTTCAGTTCTCCGTGTTCCAAGTCAGCACTTTTTTTGAGAAACATATATGTCAGAAGGAAAGTTATCAACAACGGTTTCGGATTCTGATTTCCTTGGACTTCACAGCAAAACTTTGAATGCTGTTAAAACTGCCAAAAATGAAAAATGTGTGTTATAGTATTTCAGATGATAACATAGCCCAGTCTGGGTTTTTTCTTCTAACCAGTGCTGTGACAGCTTAAGCAGTGTTTTTTCACTAGGCCAGGAAGTCTGGGCAGTTCTTCATTAAAATACAGCTGAATGACCTGTTACACGAACCATGCTCTGCAAGGAGTATTTGGGAGCTTGGCAGTGCAACAGCCCTACAGCTTGGTTCACTGTTCCCTAACGCTGTAGCCAGTGGCTTTAATACCTCTCATCTTCTGAAAAGGGATGATCTTACCTAGACGCTAACCAGCCAAAGAAGTGTTTGGTCTTCATATCAAAGCCGTCTGCTCTGGGTCAACTAAAAGTCTTGAATTCCTTACATATCTTATCCCCTACCTCCATATAAACATTAATATCTTCATTGTAAGCAAGACTCATGCTTACAGCACAGTGATGCTGTGTCCAGGGCTGGCTTCCTTAAGGAGGATGCTGGCACTCAACTAGCACTTGCACTGCCACAGAGCAGCAGGGGAAAATGCTCCCTAGTGCAAAGCACCAGGTACACAGGGACAAGGCAAATGCTGATCTGTGATCCCAGCCCACGCTTCCTCACCAGTTTGTCTTTTCTGGTTGGAAACTGGGGCTACGTGTTCAGGCCACCTCCTCTCCTTCCAGAAAATGTTCTGTACAGGAGGATTATGGAAAAAGAAGAGAGCTGTGATTTTAGTGGTGAAGCCCAGCAGATATATGATGCTCTGGTAATCTGCCTCTGGAAGATGAGGATCCCACTGATGTTGCTACAAGCACTCCAAGAAGCCAGCAAAGATTAGAGCTAGACCAGGTCCAGAACTCCAAGTATGAAGGCTCTGAATTACAGGGTGTTTAGAGCTAAAGGTACGTGACTGTATCTCAAGGCAGGATCATTTTAGGATCCAGTTCAGATTTGTAGCACTGGGAAATGAAGTTATTTGGAAGAACACCGCAATGTAACCAAAGCCCAGCAGCTCCCTAGCTCCAGGCTATGGATTCTGTCTAAATTTATGCTTTGAATCCGAAGGTACCGAAAATCCAAGGTAGCTGTGGTTGGTGAGAGCTTCAGGAGCAGGGTCCTGTGGGGAATTACCCGCTAAGGGGAAAGGCCCATAGAGCAGACAGGTTCATCAGGTCGGGACTGTTTGGGCTTGTGTGTGGTAGCAGCGAGGCTGCTGTCACCTTCCTGAGCTCCAGCCATTGCCCTAGCTGAGTGCTTCCCAAAACCTGAAAACTTTGTTGCGTGTTGTAAAATGGTCCCGTCTTGGTGGCCCCTTGCCACCAGGAAGCCCAAACAAGAGTTGTTAGGAATATGTGGTGATTTCCATGGCATAATATCCAAAATACATCCTGGAAAACGTGCATTACATTGTGAGCATTGTACCTGAAATGGATTAATAAAATAGGTATAAAGGGCTAGTGAGTGACTAAGCTGGTGAGCAATCATCTAGAACTGCTAAGGGATAGGTATCTTTTAAAATATCGTATATCACTTTATAAATAGCATCAGAGAGTTATAGTGAGTGTTTAAGCTGTGCAGTAAAACAGCTCCGTGCTGGGAACATGGCATTTTTATTAGTGCCTGGGGACGGGCTTCACCGGTGCCGCCGGAGGAGGCTGCCCTGCGCCTCGCTGGGTCCCGCCAGCCGTGCCGCCCGTTCAGGAAGGGGCCTCTGCTCCAAGGGCCATCAGCTCAGCAGCCTGGGGTGCTCCTCTGCAATGCCAAGGGTGGGATCCCGAGGGCGGTAGCAGCCCCCGAGATCTGGGTGGACGTCCCTTGCTCCGCTTTGTGCTTTCTCCCGCCACCACGAGCTTGTGCGAGGTGAGTGGATGCCACGTTGAGGATTTATGAGCTGGATTTCCCGCTGCAGCCAGGTGGCCCAGCCGCTTTCCCAGGCAACCAGGCGGTGTCACGGAGACGGCCCCTCGGCCCTGCCGCCCTTGGCTGCTGGCGCGTCCCCCTCTGCCAGCTGCGGACGCCTCCAATGGGATGTCCCCCAGGTGCGAGCCTCCTTCTCGTGTCACCAGCTAACGCAGGCGGGATATATACATGCCCTATATCCGTACAGATATATATAAACAAGTAAATAAGTACATAAAACAGCAGCTTTTGTGAGGGCTCTGCCCCGGCGCGGGGCCCGGGCTGGCGGCGGC
>JAWLRI010000031.1:10926333-10998953 GCA_034781795.1 Crypturellus tataupa
ACTGAAAAGAGGCCGGCCCCATCCTCCTCACTGCCTCCCTTGAGGTACTTGTACACACTGATCAGGTCCCCTCTCAGTCTTCTCTTCTCCAGGCTGAACAGGCCCAGCTCCCTCAGCATCTCCTCACAGGGCAGATGTTCCAGGTCCCTGATCATCCTTGTAGTCCTGCGCTGATTTTGCATGAGGGGTGAAATCTCACAGCAGCTCGTTAGCATCTCTGCTTGTCTTAGAACATACCTCAGCTCACACCGTTGGATATAGATACATATATATGTAGAGAGAAAGAAGCCAGTTGACAGAGAAACTGGTTTGCTGCTAGCATTAAATGCTGTGTCATGATCATTTCCTCCGTTCCTAGGTGGTATTGTTAAACCTCCCAGATACAGCTCCTGGAATCACATGGCAACATCAGCTGTTTTTTTGTGGGGAATAGAGGAGTGCCTCCTGTGTTTGTGTTCTTGAAGAGGTTCCTTTGTGTGTGCAGTAGGGAGGAAGGGGACAGAAAAGATGGGGATTTCCAAAATATTTACTATTTGCTTGTGCCCTTCTGACGCATGGTATATCTCTTTTCTCTCTTTCTCTGTGTTTTTATGTTTTGTTAACAACAATTTAAAAAAAAGGCAGATGTGCAGCTTGACTAAAGAACTAGAAAATGAAAATAAGTTTTTTCAAGTCTGATTATCTTCATTTTATTTGCATCATGAAATAAGCAAACCTTTTCAAAGAGAACTGCTTGGAAACAGACTATGTGCAGGGAAGTGGTGCTTTCAATAAATGTGTGTGGTTCATGTGAGATGTAGAAACTTCTGGATTTATTTAGGAAAACATGGCTTTAAAAGGAGCTACTCAGAAGAAAGCAATTAAATGTAATTTAGAAAAAAATGCATATTGCGGCATAAATGATGGAACGCTATTGCAAAACGTATAGCTTTCTCTCCTGGATTTATTTTTTCTGGTTGGAACCTCTCCACACTCCTGAACCTATCCTGAACAGAAATGGCTAATCTTATTGAAATGTGGGAATGTTTTTAGTGGTTTTGGGTGTGGGAAAATGCCTACATAAAAGATAAATCCTTGCTGCTCAGATCAGACTTACTAAATTCTGCTCTGACTCAGAGTCTGGGGGACTTGAAAAGGTGTATTTGAAGCTCATGAAAGTCTGGGGCAGGCTTTTCTTCTCACTTGACCTTGAAGGTGGCTTCAAGGTGAAAGTCCTGCCCTGAGGGTCGGTGGCATTTGGAGGAGGTGCACATAAAAAGTGCTTACTACCTCAGGAACATTTCTCCCAAAACTGGGGAGCTTCTCTGTATGCGCCACATACCTGAAACGTTGGCAGATGGATCCAGAGCTCAGAAATCTTTTCTTCGGGTCAGATGTCCTTTTTCTCCTTTAGGTTTAAAGTAGAATGCTGTCCATCCACGTGCAATTGCGCTAGCAAACAGAAGAAAAAAGAATAAGTGTAGATGCTTTTGTGAGGTTGACTGCGTACTAGTTTGGGGGCAGTACAGAAATTGTCATTTTTTTCTTGTTTCAATATTGAAGTTGTACTTCAAAAATGTATTAAGGTACCAAATGTAAAAGCAGAAATGTGTCAGTCTCAGCCTGCCACTCACTTCATCCCTACTAGCTGTGGCAGCGGTCTGTAGACTTCAGGTTGTTGCGGTCAAAAATGCTTTTATTTCTATCTAAAGTTACCACTGATTCAGGGCCCTCTACCAACACCATCTCAGGGTACAAGTTCTTGGAAGCAGTAACAGCAGGATTGTTTCTCTTCCTGCTTGTATGATCATTTTAACCTTAATTATATCTGTTCATTTATTAAAATAAATAGCTTGGGAATTTAATAACTTTTAAATTCCAGCTGTTCAAACAGTCCTTTTATTTTCTTTGTATGCACCGTTTCATGGGCAATTCATTGTATCCATTTTCCTTTTTTTTTTTTTTGTACTGAGAAAATGCAATGTATTTTCCAGATATCCCTGGGAATTACGTGTAGAACCACGATTTGTTCAAAACACGGCCGTCGCTAAAGATGAATTTGGCCTCTTTTCTTTAAATGCGCCAGTGACCTGTCTGAGGTGATGTTCTCCTCACTGATTTTTGATTCAGGTGAGAATTTACACACTAAGCTCAAGTCTGCTGCCTTGGAGCGTACTATTCGGCCTGTCCCTTGCCTCTTCCCTTTGAGAGTAACCTGTTTTTCCCTGAGCTCCTTCCTGGCTCCTGTGCCTTCTCCTACTGGTCCTTCTGCTTGTGCTTCGTCAGTGTTGGTTGGCGTCCAGGGATGATTCAGAGCACAAGCAGTAAAACGTGCTTAGGAGCAGTTTGTTTGCAAACCTTCTTTTTTTTTTTATACGTTGTTAACCCACACTGGAAAGACAATAAGGTCATTGAAGCCAAACAGAGTCTTAAAAATGGAATTTGGCTGTCTTTTGTAGTTTTGTATTATTTCTTGTTATCATACCATATCACACATCCAACCAAGCAAACAGCTTTCCTGCATTCAGTGCTGCAAAGCATCTAATGAGGCACAGTCCCTGATATAAGGAGATAAGACAAAGGAAACTTCAATATCTTGCATCTACTAGGGAAGCAGGTCACAAAAATATGAATGATTTGCTTTAATATTTAAAGTTGGCAGTATATTTGTCTTAAAGTACAATCTGCTTTTCAAATGGATGTAGATCATTTTAAAGACCCACTTTAGTGTTGGAATAGTATAAAAAATCTGTTGTATAGATCAAAGTAGGGAGGGGGCTTGTCCATTTTAGAAGGAACTACACAGCTCTAATATGTTCAAGGAAGTCTATAACTTTCACGCCTGCTGACAGATTTAAATAAGTTGGAAAAGCGAGTATAAGGCCTTGTTCAGCTAGATTTTATGTGCATAAAGGCCAGTTGCCTAGTTAGGACCTGTAGAAAACATCTTTTTTCCTAAAGATGTCAAAGCCTTTATGATTCACCCCAAACCACTCGGGAAGTCCAAGTCTAAGTAGTGAAACAAACCAACAAGTTCTGCTTCAGCACTGTGAATGTTACTTGGGTCTTCCTTCTGAGGCAGAACGGAAATCTTTGTGGAGATGTGGTCACACACTGGACCACGCACCCAACCTCTCTGTCTCTCCTGATTTGGTCTGCGTGATGTTCAGCTTCACACAGACAAGTTCTCAGCACTTTCTGAGCATGACATCCAGCTTCTGGATACTACAAGGTCCTCAGGGAGGAAAGTACATTATGGAAGGAAATGTGCTGTCCATGGGAGATTCTTGTTGGAAGAAGGAAGGAACTAAAATCAATCTTAAGCCATAGCTGAATGCTTGCTGGCTCTCTTGCTCAGTGTGCAAAAGAGGAGATGTCCCAACACTTTTCAGTTACGTTGGCTCCCCTGCATTTATGCACCCTGTGATTTAGGCAAGTCTGATCCACAGTCTTTGAGGACTCATAAAAGGCCATACTGTGAAAAAACAGATTAAAGGTAGTAAACAGAAAGAGGCAAAGGAAAAAGGAAAGCTTTCCTGACTTATAATGAAGAAAAAGCTGGCTTGTCTTCAGAAATGTCTTCAAAATCCAAATCCTGTTAGTGCTTCATGAAAAACACCTCGGGTGTTCTGTTGAGGTACTGTTGAGTGAGTATATGACGGGATTTTGTCTTCCTTTTTTTTTAGATAATAAGAAGCAATGCATAGAATATACAGGAACTAGAGTTCTGCATTTTAGTTAATCACTCTCCATTCTTTAGCATGGAAGAGAAGCTCTTCTCTGTGTTTATGGAGATATATTCCTATGAGAATGAGATTCATATTATGCACTAGATCCATTAGCGACGCACTGAAATACTTATAACCTAAAACAGGAGCTAAGTTATCCATGTATCAAGACAGGCACAGGATTTGTCTGGAAAAGTTTAAAAAGTTGCCCCAAAAGCTTTCGGAAAAAAGATTTGATTTCCGCTCAGACAAAAACCAAACTAGAATAAAAATAACTGTCATACACAGGTATGACCAAAATAACTGATTCCTGTCTCAAGCATAAATAGATGCATGAAATATTCCTGGTCTTATTTTGGTTTTTGCAAAGCACTGCTTTAGGGCATCAAAAAGGTTTGTGGCTCCAAGAGCTGATGCTCTACCGAATACCACCCACATGCTACCACCACCAGGGAAGCCGGAGATAATGCGATGCTGTCTGAATCCCTTCCCCTCGCTGCTCTGCACACATCAGCCCTCACCCAGGCCTCTCCAAATTGCAGTTGCACATTGTGCTTCCTTGGAAATGTGCAAGCCATCTGCCACAACTCTGTTTGTTTTTGAGCTCGTACATAAGCCATTTCTTTGTGAATAGGTGCTTATCAGTTTCTTTTGTTATTATTTATACTTTGAGGTAGGTGATGGGGAGTCCAAGACCACCAACACTGTCTTTGTCTGACCAGATGCTTACAGAACTATTTTCTATAAATAATGGGAGAAGTTTCTGAAAACTCGTGTTCCTATTTATATTTCAGTTGGATTTTTCATTAGTTCTGCCTTGTGTATATATTGGTAAGCATGTCAGTAAATAAGACTGGCAAAATATTGTAAATGTTCTATGACAATTAAAAGTGATAATAACTCTTTAAAGCAAAATATCTAGTTTATTTAAAAAAGGGGACAAGACAGAGATTATGAGTCACTATAAATATATGCTGGTGAGAAGCAATGCTTTTAGCAAATGTTTTGAAACGTGTCAAGTGCTACTAAATAGCATTTTTCTTTCCCTGTCACTGGCTGAGATTGCCATCATTGATGTATGAGAGACAGAAGGACAGTTTGGGTGCTTTTGCTTTTGAACCTCTTCTAAAGACGGGGCCCTTATATTCCTTCAACCTTTCTAACTTTTGTATTTGGTCTGATCTCTTCAAATAAAGAACTTGATAGTCAGAAATCTGATCGCTGGAATATTCTTCCTAAGCACTGCTCAAAAACCAAAATATATCTTTGTCTTCACAGTATTGTCTCAGAGGAGCACAGCTGCTTCTCTGAGTGGTGGATAGCGAGGTGGTCTGATACATACTTCCTTCGTGCATATGTACAGAAGTATGTAAAATATTGTTCAGGAATTATCCTGAACAGAGTAGAAAAATAAATATGCTACTCTCTCAGACAATGGAAAAAAGCCTTAACTATTTGATAACCTGAAGTATTTGCTTGATAGATGAGTTTCTCGTCTCCCCTGAAGTTTGCGGGCTTATGTGTATGGACAGAAGATGCAAAATCAAAGAATAACAGAGTAATTTAGGGTTGGAAGGACGTATTCCTGTCTGAAACCCACTGAAAGCAGGAGCAATTTTGAAGCCAGTTTGGTTTTGCTTGTGGCATCAACTAGTTACGTTTCAAATGTCTCCAGGGATGGAGAATCCTCAGCCTCCCTGGACATGAAGTACAATTTCTTCCCAAGCATCCGTATGCATACTTGGGAAGAAGCCTTGGGAATCCCAATGGCTTGCTTAGTATTTCTGCAGTGAATCTAATGGCTTAGATCCAGTTCCATTTCTGCAAATAGGTGATTCAGCTCCTTAGGCAACTAACGTAGATTAGACTTCTTCAGAAGGCTTCAGAGCAAGGGAACATATGAGACACGCCAGTGCTTATGAACAGTCAAACAGATGGGAAGGCAGGAGACATAACCTGTAGGCTTAAATACCACTAGTCAGACAGATGCTAGAAAACACAATTACAGAATCCCTAAGGATGATTTCTTTGGAGATCATCTAGTCCAACTCCCCCTGCACATGCAAAATACCTTACAAAAAGTCGGTAGCGCTTTAAAAGCTGTTTGTTTTTAAAAATACTCAGTCTGTTTGGGGCCCACTTGCTAGGAATATCGTAGTAAATGAATATAAAAAATTACTTGCAAAGAGCGAATTATTCACAGTAAGTGAATAGGGGTATAGTGACATAACACAGTTATCCAAACTCCAGCACATCTCTCCATCCCACTAGAGCAATAAAATCCCTAGTAGCGTGGTGTAGCATGTTTTATCTAGCACATATGGGGCTTCCATGTGTGAACGTACAGTACAGTAAAGAGTTGGGTTTAATGTCTCATCTGTAAAGATACGTGTAAACTTGCAAAAGCTAATGATATTTACATAATACCAAAGCCCTGCTGTTCTTTCTTCTTTTACAAAGAGACAGAAGTACTGACCCCAGCAAGAGAAACAATCAAAACCAGCAATTTTTCAGCATGTGTTTTGCCAGGGGCTCTGCACATTACAATTTCAGTTGTGTTTCTTTAATCCCAATCTATACAATGTCCTGCTTCGTGAGCCAAAATCAGACCCGGGACAGAGTTAAGGAGAGAGATCAGCAAAAGCAGAAAAATATGCTAGGGGGGATGTATAATGGTGCCAGATTTTCAACTCTAAGCTATTCCCATAATAAGGACTTCATAATTAATAAATGTTTCATAAGCAGCTTTTCTATGCATTTGTATTTATTGCCAGGTAAAATTCCCCACCATAACCTCAGCTCTGCCCATGCTATTTCTGGCATTTCCTTTGCGTAACAGACAGCAATGCTGAGACCAGTCTGGGGTATACACACTCTCAGTGAGTTATATATGTACTCTTTGGCAAGCTGGCTTCTCAAATTAGAATTTAAGAAGTCGTGCATTTTCTCAGGCTCATTCTTCTACCCAGCAAGCAATTTGACATTGGTTGGAGGATAACTTCATTATCTATTTCTCTTTCAAATCTGGTTGAAATCGAACACAAAATACAAGTGATTAAGCTGGGCAGACTCATAGACAGCACAATTTTACAAGTCTCATAGAAAACCGTGTGCTCAAAAAAAAATCAAATTTCATCAGTTTCTGGGCTTACTAGAAGAAAACTGAATTAAGCCCCAAATGTGTTCAGCTGCAGGGGTACAGAAAGTAGAAAAAAGTGGTCTTATTTAAAATGGCCTGTACAGTTACAATGCTGACACCGTGGACGTCTGTTCCCACAATGAGGACTCTCTTTTTAATTTCTGCTTTCCATGCCTATTTAATCAGAGGACTGCAAAGGGAGTGGTGGCTCAAGAAAGTGACAGCCAGGAAATTAATATTTTTAGAGAGGTCAAAACCCTATGTAGTGTCTTGGATTTGTTTGTTTGTTTGTATTTTGGTTTGTGTGTGTGTGTTTTTGTTTGTTTGTTTTCTGAAATGATGGGGCCTCTATGAGTAAAGTGAATTCCTTTTTACTGAGAAGATTACCCTTCCTGTTTAATGTGAGGCAACATAGTTCAGGAAGGAAGAAGTCTAAAGCTCGTCCATAGATGTAATGATAGTCTAGATCGGGGAAGCTGACTGGGTCCTCCCAAAGCCTGGATGTCTCACTTTTCCCCAGGCCAAAAAGTTTGAGAAGCTTCAAAAAGGCAGCACGTCTGCAAAACTGAAGATCATTTCATTATAGTGAAGTTCACATGTGACTTGTTTTACACCCTTTCGCTATGCCCTGTAAAACAAGTCAGTCGTGGGGCTGCTGCTGTGGCTTTACTGGCTTGTAAATCTTTATTACTTTTCCCAAATCCACAAGATCACTGTTTACTGGACTTCTTGTTACTATTTCCCAAATGACACCAACCACCAATAGAGAAGATCTACCTTAGGAACTAATATTTGTTTTGATTGAAGTTTTGATTTGATGGGTTGATTTGATTAGGTGGCAAAGGGGCTGTTAGCATCAAAATCAGGGTAGTTTAACTACATATAAAGAAGGCGGTGGCATCCGTAAGAGCAGTGCCTGCAATTCACTCTTGCTTCTGTCTATTGCTCTTATAATCCACTGACTGCAAGCTGGAGGAAGCCAGCTCTGCAAAACCGGTTTATAGGTCTCCAGCGAGAAAATAATTATGAAGTTGATTATCCGAAGGCTGCTAGAGTTGTTCATGACTGTTTGGAGACATAGGTGAAGTGCCAAACCCAACCTAACATGAGCACACGTTTAATCTAGGTTAATCTAGCGATTACTGAGGAGCCTGAGTTGTGCCAAGTGCAGGCCAGCTGATTTCCTTAAGTCTGGCTAATGAAGGGCAAGTTTTCAGAGTACTAAAGTATCCATAGGGGGTTAGTGTTGGGTTTGCCAGTGCTAACATGTTGCTGAGAAGCAGAAACAGGAAGATGGTGCGGGGGGAAAGGTAAGGCACTTGCTTCCCCACTGGTGGGGAAGGTAAGACACAACTGTTGTCTCCTTCAGATCAGGCAGTCAATGCACAGCAGGCTGTGTTGGCTGAAAAGGAGTAACAGTAATAGCCTGTAAACAGAATAGCTTGACACAGACTAGAGACTGATGCTGAAAATGGCCTTGCTTTTAATGCCCAATATGATCCAAAGCAGGTATTTGTTTAAGCTGTCCAGTATATCCCTTTGGAGGGGTGAAGGGAGGGAGTACTCCTAGTAGCAGGAGTAGCTTTCCATGGGCAGTAGTTTTGGAGGCAGCAATGTCTTTGCTGATATTCGTGCCACCTAAACTCGCTCCAGGTGCTTCCTTATAGAGCAATAGTGCCACCTCTTTGAAAACAATCTTTGCTGCAGGCTGTCCCAAAAGTGTGAATGGGAACTGAAATGAGGTGTCAGAGCAGCAGAGGCATGGGAAAAGTGCAGGTACTTTTGTCAGACATTTTTTGGCTCTTCTGTGCCCGGCTCACTTTGACCCCCTCAGCCCCCCTTGAAGTTATCTATGATATCTTTCTCCGGATATCCTTATAGAGTTATCTATTGAGCTGCTGCTTCTGTAGCCCAAGACTCTTAAGATGTCGCAGTGAAAACCCAACTGCCTATTCAGCAGGGATGGCAGGTTTTAAAGAACTACCTTATTTTCCAGTAGTAAATACCTTTCTTAGCTGCAGCTACCTGTCTTGTGGGCGTGATGAACGGAGGCAGCAAACATGCTTGTGAAATGAATGGTTTCATCCTTTCCAATGTAGATGGAAATGATGGATGCACTGCATTAAACTTTGAAATTTCCTATTTTTTATAGTGTGATTCCAGCTAAAATGTCATGAAAACTCTGCTTACCAAGAAGAGTAATGGTAGCCGTTAGTGTCTTTTTCCCCATAATATTTCAGAGACTGATAAACTGGGTGTAACAATCAACAAGAACTGAGATGCAGCCCATTTAGAGGTAAAACACAGCAGCTGTAAAATGGCAAGTAAAATCACTTCAGAATGGGTTAGGAGAGGACAGAAGGAATATGTATATGTAAATGAAAGTTCAGGGGGGTTGTAAGACTGTAAAATTGGGGGTGGATCAGTACATACCATATTTAAGACAGTACTTACAAGAGTTACTGGATGGCTGAACAGTCTTTGGTCCTAAATTCATCTTCTTGATGAGAATGTGGAATACACAATAAAGGGGTAAAAGCAACTGGAACATTTGATTGAATGTGAAATATTAGAATTTTCTTTTGCACTACACCCATAATTAGAAAATTATATATATATTTTTTACCAATAAAATCTACTTTATGCAAAATAAATATCCAGCTAGTCAGAAAGGAACGGGTGTGCAGTACGTCTGTCAAGTTCAAACCAAGGAGCACTGAGCAAGTCAGCACTCTTATTCTCACTTATGCCTGGCACACAGTAAGAGGGATATGCACCTTGCTTTGTGCACATGGAGCACACGGCTTTTGTGATGCTTTTGTCCTGTTGTTAAAATAGGAGCAGGTATGCCTTACTAAAGAATTAAGTTCTATTTCTAGTGTTCCCAGAAGTGCTTCAGATAACACCTTGGTCAATGCAATTTTATACTCAGTAGCTCCTTGCGAGGTGATGAAACATTCCACAATAAGGACAACACCAGGGGGTGGGCCGGTTAGCTCAGTTGGTTAGAGTGTGGTGCTAATAACGCCAAGGTCGCGGCTTCGATCCCCGTACGGGCCACTGCTTTTCTTGGTCTGCCTTGGGAAGAGTGTTCCCAGCAGGTTGAGGGAGGTGGTTGATCCTCCTGCTCCGCTCAGCCATGGAGAGGCCACTCCTGCAGTGCTGGCTGCAGCTCTGGGCTCCCCAGTGCAAGAGATGAGTGTCAGGTCTCCTGAAGAGAGTCCAGCTCCAACATAGGGCTGCAGACATGGAGGGGACCCCCGAGCATTTCCTTCATGAGGAGAGGCAGAGAGAGGCTGGACCTGTTCAGCCTGGAGAAGGGAAGAGTGGGGGGGATGGGGAGGGCGGTGGGTATCTTATCCGTGTGTACAAATATCTAAATACAATACAAATACCTAAAGGGAGATATCTAATATCAAATATCTAATGCAAATATCTAAAGGGAGAGTGTCAGGAAAATGGGCCCAAACTGCTTTCAGTGGCTGTGAACTAAAATACCGAAAGTCTTGCCTGAATATAAAAAAAAGATGCTTATCTGTGCATTAATGCAACTCATAGAAAGGTGAATACCAGCATGTTACTGCATTTCCTCCAGAAGAAAGCATGAGAAGCCTTGGGGTAGAGTCTCTGCTGTCCAGCGGCTCCATGGATTTGGACAGCTAACATCCACTTGCTGAATTACTGCAAGAATTTTTGTTGCAGTTTGATAATTATCAGAATTGCCTCACCTGGATACCATCTCTTAGCTCTTGAGTGCAGTGGGCCAAACATATCAGATATTAGGAATGTTTTTATTTTTTTTTTAATTCTAGATGTCTTAAATTATAGGAGCTTTGCCTGGCAGTGTTCCTGTTGTTGTTTGTTTGCTTTTTTTAACCTGCTTCTTACTGTTGCCTTTTTGTGGCAGCCCCTGGAGTAGAGCCCCGTGGAGTTGGCTCCTCTGTGAACATGCAACTTGAAGGCCCTGTTAATCACTTGGTCTATTCCAAAAGTCAGAGAAGCCTGTGCATTGGCACAGCAAGATGACAGCTAATAGCAAAATCTAGGCTTTGGGTTAAGATAGAGACTCTTGACTTAGAAATTCATCCTGACCATGGTCTGATTCAGCAGTAGAAGTAAGAGCAGTACCCTAAGGACTGTTTTCCCTGAGCAACTCGGCCGCAGGCAAGGCTGCCCAGGGCTGCCTGCATCCCACTTCCACACCCCTCCTGCCCTTCCACCCTGTTACGGAGAATACCGATGGCTCCTGAGGCTCACCTCCATCCTCTGCGCTGCCCTAGTCCCTGTGTGCTGGAGGAATCCGTTCAGAGCTGGCTGAGGGTGAAGGGGAAAAGGGGCAGCTGCTTCACTGCTGATGCAAAGGTGAGTTTGATACCGCTAGGCTGAGGGGAGAGAAGGAACTGGGACTTAGGATCTTTCCTTGAACCCCCTCATTAGAGCAAGAGTACTTGGCTTCCCAGGATGCCTAGAGGCAGCTTTCTGTAGGCGGGACGGCATATGGGGTTTTTAAATCTCTAATTTTGTTCAGTCCTCCTGAATATCAGCTGGTTTATTCTGCAGCCTGAAATTCATGTGGATACCCTGTTGAATTTATTTTGCTGTTCTTCCAGCTGAAAGGTGAAGGAACCATCTACCCCATGACACATATTAGACCGTTCTGATAGCCTCCAAAACTAGTTGTCTTGGACCAAACCATTTAGCAGAGAAGCATGCATTTCACCAAAAGAAAAGCATGTTCCTCAGCAGTACGTTCTGGGTATTAGGTGTGATGGGAAACATGCTGTGCTGGGAGCACAAAAGCAAAGTTCGTTCTCCCTTTGCTACCCTGACATTCTTCGGCTTCTTTTCCACATTCTTTTTTCTGTTTGTTCAGACGAATCTTGAAATGATGGAAGGATGCCTGCAGCCTCCTGGGTAAACTGGTACTGCTGGCAGTTCAGCCAAACACTTTTGCTATAGCTTAAAACTCCACCAGCTATCCAGAGAATTCAAACTTCTGTAGACTACAGCCCAAGCAGACAGCATGTAAATGTTTAGTCTGAGGTATTTTATTATCTTGTTTCTCTTTTATTTGACAACTAACATTTAACCTATCCTCTTTGATTTTTTTTTTCATCATGCAATGCTTGAGAAATATAGTGAAGTCAATTTACTGAGCCAGTTCCCCTAGTGAACTTTTTTATGCTTTGGTGAAAGCATAAAAAATCTTTGGATAAAAAGGGTAGAAGATTATTGCTGTGGACTCTGCTTCTGTGAAACCTGTGGTTAATGTACAGAGATGCCCTTCAAGCAGAATATTTTCAGAAAAGTATTTTGTTTTTTGTTTTAATTGATGGGAATTTTGGTCAATTCAGACAAGAGAAAACACCCTTCCACAACATGTTGGTGGAGTTTTGGTGAACCAGGCAATGTACCAGGCATCTGGGAGATGCTGTAGATCATATCAAAAGCTTCCAAATTTCATTTTTAATCATTGTTTATGGTTATTACTTTTTACAGTACATATTAAATTGACTTTGCACATTACTGATGATTAGATATTCACCTTTGAATAGCTGAAGATTTCAAGTAATGGAATAGATTCCCCTTGGAAGGAGGCTGCCAGCCGTCAGTATAAGATATATCTTTTCGGTGAAGTATTTTCTGTCTCTTCTGGCTGGAAGTTTTACAGGCAGTGAGATGACTTGAATGGAAGATTTCTTTGTTATTTATTGCAGAGATGTGTGGTGTCTTACTAGGTGACTTAATGATGTCTATCCTAAAATATATTTTTTAAAAAACCTCTGTTTTCAGACACTTCTGGATCAAATCCAGCTGAATTATTGGGCCAGTAGTCATCCCGTATGGTTGATGCCGTTAGTTTTGTTCAGATGACATCAGCGTTCAGTTTGCAACACAGGATGCAAAGGATTCAAGATGTAGTAAAGAGTCCTTACAACCTAAGTTAGCGTGTGGAGTTGCTATTTAGCATTTTCATTAATTTAAGGTAGATTAACTAAATGGCAATATAGTACCCAGCCATGCACATAAAAGGGGCCCAGGGGCCTTTTTTTTTTTTTTTTCACTCCATTTTCAGCTATGGTGTAGTCTATCTTCAATGACTGTGCTGATTAATAGTGCTAAAATAATACTGAATATTTTTCCTAGTCCAGTAGTCCCATCTTTGCAGATGCCATGATGCTCTGGCTTTAGTCAAAAGACTTCAGCTTTTTGATTTAAACTTTGACATACACATTCAGACAATTTTCAAAAGGAGGAAAGAGTTCACCTCAAGTGATGCAGGTTGGTCTAATACTTCCAGTCATTTATTCAGGAGTGACTTTGGGAATGGGAACCCACAGTTTGAGTCACTTATAGCCTTTCTCCTGTTTTTAATTCACTCTACTCTGCTGTAACAAAAACCTCAGTACTGTTGTTTTATAAGTCTGTATTATATAAATCTGCATTTTATAAGTCTGGACAGCACTGTGAGAAGGAAGTACAGACAAGGGGGTCTTATAACAGCACGGAAAATATTTTAAATTTCAACTAAGGTGGATGACTTCTGTCCAGCATAACTTCCCTACACTACCAATTCAATTTTTTATTTAATGCTTTAAGTAGTAATTCCTTTTTGCTTGGTAACTATTTTATTAAGAACATGAGCTTTTTACTTTCAAGTTTACAAAGCTGACAGTTTTATCTAGTCTCTCTACACCTCTGATACTCCAGACCTTACTCATCTTATCACTCTGCAGAGCTGTCACCCTTGGCAAAAACACATAGGTTTTGTGAAACTGGGCAAGTGAGGAAAATCTACAAGCAAAGTCCTGCTCTGTTGAAAGAGAAGTCTGTTCAGATCTATTGCCATGCCACATGAGGCAGGAGTATGATGCACATTCCTAAGATGGATGCTAAAGCTGTTTTTGTTATTCCCACTTATCAAATCCATGCTCTTGGGTCCACTATGAAGATGGATAGCATTATTTTAGTGTTAAGTATTGATCCCAATGCCTATTAAAATCTGTGGGTTCAGTCCTCCATGTGGTCTCCAAGAGGAAAAAAAAACTAGGGAAAAAATGAAATTGGTTAAAATCATAAAAATAAATTTGAAAATCTTTTCATGTAGACCTGGGCAAATATTGCATAACATTTTTGTGACTCAATACACAGCACATGGACAAAATGTCCTGTAAAGTGAGACCTTTCTCGTCCTTCCTCTTTATTCATACAAAAGTTCCCAAAATTGGATAATATTTTTCCTTTTAATTCTAACAGCATTCTATATGATCTGAAAGTTAGGATATATGGCTATATATCTGGAAACTTCTTTCTACTTATCTCCAACATCTTAGTACAAATGATACTAACAGGCGACTAACCAAGGAAATTATGATGCTTGGACTGTGCCTTTGAAAAGGATGTTTTGAGTGATGCATGGTTATAATTTTCCAGATTGCGTTCAGATGTCAGAACTGGCAGTTGTTTCCCAAAGCAGCAGGTGTTCAAGTTGACAGACTTGATGGTAATAATAACCAACAGAAAATTGCAGGCGGAATTCCATATAGCATAATATTCATGTTTGGCTACATGTAGAGTCATTAGCGAAAATTTTATGTAAGCCACAGACTGATTATAACAGAGACTGAGTTCAGTCACTGAATACATCTATTTTAGATTTCTTTCTGACTCTTGGGAAAGATGTTTATCCCATGGCCGTTCTGTGTGAGCACCCCTCTAAGGATTCATGAGAGAAATATCTATCCTAGTACCTGTAAGTGTCTTGTTGTAAACTAAAATGAAGAAAAATACAGTGATAATACATGAGCTGTGTCCCTGAAAAAAGCTTGGGATGTAGTCATGGATATTGGAGGGAAATTTATGCTTTAATATGTTCTTAACTAGAGTGGGGCTCCATCAAGGCTTTCAAAAACTGTTGTGAATATGACAGTTGTGAATATGACAGTTGTGAATATGAAATAGAAAAGTGATGGGACATTTTAACAAGGATCAACACAATATTTCAGTACTAACTTGGCAGAACAACCAGATAAGAAGCATGGAAAAAAATCAAAGGGTCTGTTTTTAAGACCTGTCTCTGTTTTCAGAATGTAGAAAAGATTCAGCACTTGTCCTAAACTCCTGGATGATCCTTCTGACAGACCTGTCCTCCTATCCTAACACGTACACACTCACTTAAAACATATATTGTTGAAGTGTCTTCCAAGACAATGCTAACCTAAAATGAAGTTGATCCAAAGAAAATGTGCTTGCAGTCCAAAATGCCTGTTGTTCTCTCACTTCAAATATTGACATTTGTCTGGGTGCTTCTCAGTGTTTAAGTTGTCCATAGACCAAGACTGTTGCTAACATTGCCAAGAAATAGGACTTTTCTCGGTTGGAAATTTCATAATCGTTACCACTCTTTAGTGTACACTTTCTGTCTCATTTCATTTCTATTGTAATCAATCAGTGTAACTTGAAAATCAATATACCTCGTTTCCTGAATGTCACTCCACTATCTGCCTTCACAGGAGCACTTAAGATCACCATTTTTCTATATATTTTTCTTACTATTTGTATATACATTACCAGATGAATAATGCTCAAATGCATGTTCTCTGGCCTCTTACTTTTGTCTTTAATTCAGTCATTGCTTGGGTGCTTGATTTCAGAGAAATCTATTAGGTGAAGAGAAGTATCACGCACCTTTACAGATCTGTATTCACATAGAAAGTAGACAGTCTTATTCTTAAAATGGCCAAAGGACCTTGGAGGAAGACAAATTCTCCTATAGACTTTTCAATCTGTCATTATTGTGTTGTAATGTTTAGTTTATAATTACTGTCATTTTGTTGTTATCTCAAGGGGCATCTTAATGGCACAGGAGAATAGAGATGGCAAGGAAAGATCTGATTAAATGCTAGAAAAAGAAATTCAAAGTGAAGGAGATAAACACTGGAGTATTATGACCAGAAATGTAGTGAAAATCTTCACTTTAGGGATATTCTGGGTTTAGCTGGATATGATCTTGAGCAACCTACTCTAACATTCAAACCATGGCTCTGGTTTGAATATGCACTAGATGACCTCTGGAGATCCCTTATGACTTAAATTATTTTCAGATTCTGAGAATATTCTGTTCTTTTTCAGTAGTTTATAAAGTATCAACATATGAAGGCTTATAAAATCTGAAATCGTCAAGAATAGATAGCAATAAAATTTTAATAGTAATATTTTTCCTCAAAAATGTCCTTTACAGTGACACACAAAACTCCATCATGTTACCATAGACTGAATTAACTGTCATTTATACTAAATGACTACTGTCTCTTTAGCTAATGCTGTGCATAACTTTTTTCTTCATGAAAATAAAGCACCAGCGTCAGCCTTCCACTGTAATTTTGCCAGCACTTTGCCAATAAAAATAACATAGAAGATGGAAATCCTAATGGATGATTCATTCCACCTCCCAGCAATGGAAGAATGTTCCCTATTGCATACTGCTAGCGCGTTTCCTTGTCTCATATTAAATGTTCAAAATGACAAGGTTTCCACCACTACATTTGTCAAGCTAATTAAACAGTGGAGAGAGCTCAACTTCAGGAATTATTCTGTAATGCCAGCCTAAGTGTTCTCCTTTTATCTTTTTTTCTGTTACTGCTGATTCTCACACACCATGTTGAAATACCTCTCCACCTTCTTGATGCTTAAATATTTCCGCCCTGTGCAATTTATGTGAAGAACTGTGGCTTGTCTCAGGTTTTCAACAGCTTAGATGCAATCACTTTCATTTTCCCTGGGATGTTGCTCTTCTTGGTCACTTTTTGCTTCTCTGAAGTCTTTTTGATCATTGGGCATGTGGAACTAAGCACAGCCTTCAAAGCCATGTGCATAAGAGCCAAGAATTTAGGCTATTGTTTCCTTGCTCTGTGATGAGGTAGCTCTGCAAAAACAGGACAAAGCTTTATTTAACTTTCATGAATTTATATTATAGTTCAGCTGTGGAAATTTACCCATCAGAGTTCCTTTAGGATTACTGTTTCCCCATAGAACAGCCCCACTCTAGAGGTGTGTTATGGGCTGTCAGAGATGATTCTTTAGAACAGGTTGTTAAAATTGCTGGGTTTATATTTCATGTTGGAGAAACTGAAATAGAGGATAAATTGAGTGAAATGTTCTATATGCACCAGCCAAGGCATGGGAGCTGGCTCCAGCATAGCCTTCCTTTCAACATCTTTAAAATATTAGTAAACCCTACCTACGTGCAATGTAGCTGTATGAAAGCAAAGACTATGTAGAGATTTATGTGCAATTCTAACACTTGCTATGTTGTTATAAAGAGGTCACCTGATAGATATAGACCCAGATAAGAAATATGCCAAGTGTGGGGAGCAAATGAGCAGGGAATGGAGAGAACCAAATTCAGTGCAGGAAAGGAAAGGGGAAGGGAGGTTAAGGCAACTCAAATCCCCCAATGTAAATACCCTATATAGCCTTCCAGTCACTTCATTCCTTTTTTTCCTTCCAGTCTTCACTCTGTGTTCAGCCTGGAGGAGTATACAGAGCTTGTTTGTGTGTGCACAAACTGTGTGTGTTCTAAAGGACCCCTTGCACCTGCCTATCTTTTATTCAGCACTACCAGGAGTACATTTCTGCGTAGGTAGAAAAAGAGCAAGTTCCAGTTCATATTGAACTTCCTTTAAGAGAAAAGCAAACAAATGAGGTTAAGTTTCTGGAGAAAGTTCAACAATTCAAAATAGTCTTATAGGTTTCTAAACTCAATACAGAAGTACGGGAGGGTTACCCACCGGTATGAAGATGTGAATCTGAAGTATCAGTGAGGTGCTGTGTTGCCAGCAAAGCGCTCTTCATTACATCAGGCAAGGTCAGGGGCCCTATATGTTAACTGACAGCTGCTCAGTCTCTGACAGAAGTCTTCCCACAGACAAAAAAAGGTTTTGCATCTACATTTCAATATCAGCTGGGATGAGACATGCATCCAGACCCAAATGATGACTGACCTGAGAAGCACTGAATACAATGTCCATTATTTAGAAGACCCGTCTATATCTTTTTTGTTTATTTTTTTTCCTGTGAAACTTGGCTGTATGATCTGTTAGATAAAACAGCCTTTATGAAGCCCTTAAATGATAGCTATGCTGCAGTAATAAGCCAGTCATGACTGTCAAAAGCTTGGGAAAAGTAGGACTCGGTTCAAAACAGTTCTTTCATTTCCAACTTTTAACACAGACCAGCTTCTAAATGCTATATGCTTTTGCTGGTGTTTCTGGAAGTCAACCCTACTGATTGTTTTTCTTTGGCCTCTGCCATTCCAGCAAAGAATGATCTTAATCATTTAATAAAGAGTTGGTTGTTTTTTTTGTCTCACAGTTGTCTCAGAGTTGGTCAGAGTTTCCAATATATTCCAGTTTGCATCTCCAAAGCTAAAGGAATAACGAGTTTTTGTGTTCGGGCACGTCTTCGGAATAACACAGATTTTCACCTTAGCCTGTTTGTGGGCTGTGTTTTCCAGCAGCATTTACATGGCTTTTCTGCCAATTCCTCCATACAGAGTGATAGCAAAATGGCTTCTTCTCAGGGGCGAAGAGGTTCTGTCCTTCTTGCTTGAGTCTGATATCTGCAGAGAAAAGCCCATTAAATCGAGGAGGGGATATAACACAGAGACAACACAGAGATCTAAACCAGGTTGCTGGACTCTGCAATAGAAAACACACCAAGCAAGCTTTTCAGGAAAAAAATCTACTGATGTTGAATCTCTCGATCTGGCAGGGAGGGAGAGAACCCTAAATAAACCTGATGTTCAGGGATTTATAGCTCTGCATATTCTGAAAACTGTCCTCTTTATATACATACATATATATATAGAAAGAGAGATAGGAGACTATTTACTTTTCTGAACAGCCATTATCTGGTCTTATTTTTTTTATTTCCACTTGGTCAATTATTGACTTGTTCTAATAAGCCTTTTGCTTATCTAGCTATCTAGTTTCAATACTTTGTATCTAAATATTAAGTGAAAAGACTGGGATCCCTTATCAGGATTTTTTAAAAAAGAAGCTTCCTTCTCTAGATGTTAGTAATACTGTCAGGGATGTTGAAGTAGGCATTCTAGTTACTGAAGTAGTTATAAACAGATGTGCCTGTATTTTATTTGTGATCTCACTAGATTTTTATCAAGGGTTTATTTTTCCTTCTGTGTGAAAAGTTTTGGGGGAGGGAAAAAAAAAAAAGGAAAATTACCTGGAGATGGAAATGTTCTTACAGCAGGATTTTCCCGTAGGATTTGTTTGGTTTTATTGTGTTCTCTCATGATTTTTGTGAAGGAGGCTGCGATACCTGCAGTCCGTCAGCTGGGAGCAGCTGTGGGGATAGCCCAGCCAGGGCCTGGCCCCCCACTACCCACATGAAGAGAGCGGAGCTGGCACAGGCCCCATGTCCCCTCCATGGCAATGGGGCAGGTGCGAGACCCAAATGGGAACGCGAGGCAGGGTCTGGGTCAGGCCCAGGAAGGATGAAGAGGGTCACACGTGGCCCAGTGCGGGTTGGACAGGTCCTAGCACTGGGCAGCTCCTAGGTCAAGCCAGAAAGATCTCAGGGCAGGATCCAGGAGCAGGCCTACAGGGCTGGGGGCTGTGAGGTGGCAGGGGCCGAGCAGCAGAGCTTGGGCTTAGAGCAGCTCCCACGCACAGGCAGGCTGCCGTGGCCAGCACTTCACCCATGGGCTTGAGGGGAGCAAAATCTGGTGGCCTTGTAGTCACTAAAGGCAGGGCAAAAGCCCTTGGCTGCACCCCCTGTAGCCAAATCTACGGACTGAGGGTTGCTTCATGGCCCATATGTTCTTTTTAAAAAGAAGACAACAAAAAAGTATTTTTAGTCACAAAAATGACTTTCTCATGAAGATCATTTATTTGTATTCATGGGTTTTCAAAAGAGGGACAAAATTCAAAGAAATTCCCTGCAGTTTACTACTGAGAGTCCTAACACGGAGGAACTCCTAAGGAGGCTATGCTCTCCTAAGGGTAGCTAATACTGCATATACCATACATCTTTTTAAAGAAAAGTGAGCTGAGGGTTGGTGGGGGGGAAAAGGATGAGAGGGGCAGTGTGAGTAGGTTGTGCTAAAAGTGTAGCTCTCTGTTCAGTACTGGCTGGATGGAAGATATTAAGATGCTACTTTGCCATAGTTTACCAGTCTCAGCACTGCTTTTTGCATAGAGAAAAACATATTCTCCTCTCCTTCTCTGCACTGAATTATCAGTTATTCTTCCATAAGACTTCTAAGAACAGTAGGTTCTTCAGTTTCCTACCACTTTTTGTAGGAAACTTAAACTGATGACATTGGACTTGAGTCTTTGGAGATGAGAAGGCCCATCTAGTTCACAGCAGTTTCCTTAGTAGGACAAAAGGAATGATTGCCAAACTGTGTAACCATAAACGAGAGATTTCACATAGAAAACAGGCCTCGAGAGGATGCTTGTTACAGCACCTCCTCAATGCTGTGTTAAACACCTAATATTTTAATTTCTGAAGTATTTGAATAGAGAGTAACCCCTAAAATAAAGCAGAAACCCAACTGTGCTGTCCCAGTCAGGCTCTGCTCTATCCTTAGAAATGAGCTGGCTCCTTCATTCTCAAATGATGTTTTCTTACTTCTCCCTGTTGAAAACTTTTCCATTGTGAACCCAGACAGCTTAAAACCCAGCAATGACCTCTTGTGCAAAGTCTGGATGTAGCACAGGGAGAGCAAAATCTCTCTTTCCGGAACAGCAAATTTAACTGACCTCCTCCTTTCTCACCCACTCCTGTACATGTTTTAGCAAAGTAGTGTGGGGGAATAGAAAGAAAACTATTTATTCAGGCTTTTGTATCCTGTTACCAATATAGTAGAGACTCTGGAAAGTTCAAATCTTGAAGTTTGGCAAAAGTATCCTTAAAGAAAACAATGAAAGAAATAATTATGTTTCATCATTTTGGATATAAAGAAGTCCAGTGTTATAGTAATATGGCCTTGCTATAGACTTGTAGATAATATTATTAGTAGTAATAATATCTAGTTCTTATTTGATACTTCCATGAATTGGTCTTAACCCTCTTGATGATTTCACCAGCCATGTCTCTCATCTCCATCTTCAAGTGGAGTAACTGTGACACTGATTATAAAAGGGTTATCTGAAAAAATAACAGGAGAGACAGAACTAGAATTTGAGCCACCGGAGCACCTGAGACTCCCTTCACTTTTTAAGAACTGCCTATCCTTGTTACTTCTTCTGTGTAAAAGCATCTGTTATCATGGTACCCGTTTGCCTTACTGCGAGTCCCACATCATTAAGTCTTTACAGTTGGAAGTCCCTTCTGAATTTCACTTGGGGATGAAATATATGCCTTGCATGCTGTCAGAGTCACCACACTGTGAGATAAGGCACCATATCTGCTATACAACTGTTTTATGATCTACTTTTGGAGCCCCAATTATCCTATGTAAAGAGACAGCAAGATTTGGCCTGCACTGCTATCACCCTGCCTCCAGAAGGGCAGATGGTTATTTGTGGAATTCCTTGATTTTTCCCTCCTGTCTGCAAAGTAGCCTAAACCTTGCCTAAAACAAGAAAGCCTGGAAGTCCCCCATTGTGGAGTCCCAACCAGCAGATTACAAAACCCAAGAGATGAGAAGACCTTTGAAGCTCTCCAACATCTTATTGCCTACTCACCAAGTCCTACACAATGCTTTCTGTCAATGCTAAAAAAATGGAGCCCACTGTGTCCTTTAAAAACAGGGAGAAGAAAGAGATACTAGGCAAAATAATTGTTGCCAGTAAGAAACAACCCTCTTTTATATGCTACCATTTGAACAGTTGCAGATATATTCCAAATCATAGTCAAAATATGACCTAGAAGGAGGTCATGCTGCATTTTAGATTTAATTACATGTGGAAAGAAAAATATCTAAGCCAGAATGGACTCAGTCTTACTCTAGCTGGCCCATGATCCTGCAACCAAAACATGACCATCCCCAGACATCTAGAGAAGAGTATGGGAATGGAAAATATTAATATTTTGCCAGCATACTCATACTTTCCAGCAATCTGAAATTCAGAGACTATTGGAAGCAGAGATGATGATGTTTAAGTTCATTCAGAAGAAAGGAAGCATCTTTTTAGGACACCTAGTGTTTAGGTCTAGTATATTTACATGAACAGTATGTTCATTTGAGGTTGTTTGCTTCCTGTTTATTTGACTTTTTTTCTGCAATTTGCATATATTTGAGAATATTTTTCAAAAAGCTGCTTGGACACAGGACAACATTTCATTACAGCATGAAGAATTTTTATGATCCAACCAAACTCTAAAGTATTTTCCCTTTCACCACATGCCTGCCTACAAGGACTGTTTCCAGAGGATGCCAAAATCAAAGTCTATATGTTTCACATTTACATCCCTTTCAAACATCTCTTGAAAAGGGTAATTCCTAATGGGAAGCAAACATCTTCCTTTTATTGTAATTTTGTATCCATATATGTTTAATATTCTTCGGAAGGACACTAGTATCTTCTAGCACTTATTATAATTTGGTTAATTTGGTATGCAACATGACTTTTTTTTTCTTTTTTTCTTTTTTCTTTCTTTTTCTCTCTCTCTCTCTCTGTCTCTCACAAGACCCGCAGCTGCTTCTGCAAGTTGCAGGACAACTAATCCACTAAAATTGGGACAGTATGTGAAATTTCATGATGTGCCATGTAATTAACCGCCAGACTAATTTGACCAAAGCCAGAGACTGATTGTCATGGGAAAAAAAGTGCCTTCTATGTCAACAGTCTGATTAGACAAATGGTGTTCCTTGATGGAAAATTTCCATTCTGTTTACTTCCATAGGGTTGATATGTATTACAAGCTTAATATTAAGAAAGAAAATGGAAATACACTTACATATAGAAGTTATATTTTTTATTCTCTGCACTTTGGATAGTAAACTGTGCTTATACACCATTATGGTTTTCTCTTACATGCTCACAAATACCAGACTAATATTGTGTCAGTGTCATTATTTATATAGCACTAGCAATTAACATCCCTTCTTCTCTTCTTCAGAGAACTTGCAGAGCAAGGACCAATCCTGAAAATACATTATATTAACTTAATTTGAGCCAGTGGACTCTCATAGAAGTACCCTTATGTGTAAACTAAAACATATCTATAAGTCCTGAAGAATTTAAGACTAAAGCAGACCAACATGTGACTAGGCAGTAGACCAAAGAGTAAGTGTCAGGAGTATGTGTGGATCTAATCCAAACCATGAATGAAGAAGACTACTTTGTTTCAAGGTCATGAGAGTGTGTGCTTCACAGAGTATAGGAAAGAAATTACTGTATATTGCTGAGAATTATACAAGAGGTCTGACTTGCTCTGAGAGAGTCTGTATTTCAGCATGCCTAAACCAGAAACTGTTCTTTTCATTATCGTTAAAGAACACTGACTATTCTAATGCATTTACAGACAGGCTACATCCCTCTTGTGCTGTTGACGTCCTAAACTAATTGAAGTCACCCATGGGACCAAGGATGACTACAGTGAGTTAATTCTGTCCCATCTCTAACCCCATCTCAACCACACTATTCTACCCTCGAGGTTTTATCTCAGACCTTAATCCCCATGCATCTTTCTCACGTTTTTGCTTGTATGTCCACTCATAAAGTCCCTTACAGAGCAATTAGAGGTCTTACTTATTTCTTTATTGTAGTGCACAGGACACATTGCCCAGGAGGTGAGAAGTGAGAATGTTGGCGTTGATGTGATTTAACAACTCCCTTCCAAGCAGCTGTGAGACCTGAAACAACCTCTGGTATTAATAAGAGCCTTTATTTTTCTCTCTGTACTGCTGCTACTTCGTGGTGCACTCAGACTGAGTCTAGCAGCACCACTAGGTATGCACATGTGTAGTAGGAGACTCACACACTTGGTCCATGTCCCCTGCTCCCAGGCACAGCTTCTGTATGACCATCCCCTGTGGCACAGCATGTTTCCCACCTCTGAGAAGCACTTGGGACACCAAGTTCTGCAACCAGAGAGATGTGGGGATGTGTTGTGCTGCAGCAGGAACTCTGCATCCCAGCCAGGCCCCTTGCCCCACCTGCCCCTTCCAGCATCGTAGGGAGGGTAAAGCCTCTTCCCAGGACAGTCAGGGGCTTCTCTAAGGTTCATTCACTTGCCTCCTTTGAGGATGTGTTTTTCCCCACCACACTGAGCAGACCTCTCAGGCTGCCCAAACATTTGACTCCATATAAAAGACTTACCACCTTCCTCCTCCTGCAGTTCAGGAAGACTAAAGCCTTCCTGACAACTAAAAATGTTCAAAAGAAAATTGCTATTCTTTCAGCCCTCATTCAGGTGCTACGATTTCACAAACATTATTTTAATAGCTGCCTTTTTAAATATTACTCATTAACTTCCTGGCTGCTTTGCACTTTGTTTTCTTTTTCACTTGAGATGTATTGCTTAGGCCAGGAGAGGCGGCACAGCCCCGCAGTGTGAGAGCAAGGCCAGATGGCAGGAGTTCCCTCATCCGTTATCCACTTTGCCACTGCCACTGTGTGTGGCCTGGGGCAAAGTGTCCATCAGCACCACTTATCAGCTCCCTTACCCGTTTGTCAAAGACATAAGGCCAACAACATCTCCGCTATGATCATATCGTGTAAGTCCCGTGTGGGTTGCTCTGTGCGCCGCGTGCCCAGCGCTTTGGAGGAGCTGAGTGTGTTTGACAGCATTCATCACAGCGAGCTGGATCGTGGCCTCCCACGTCACCACCTCGCCCGAGTAGCTGTGTTTGTGCACTCTAGGAAAGTGCCCAGCCCTGTCTTGTCAGGGGATTTAATCTGAAAATTAAATTCACTTTAAATTCTATCCAAATTAAATTTAGCACAGAAGAGAGAAGGTAAGGAAAGATAGGGTATGAAAACAGGGGGTAAGGGGAGAATCCTGGCCCACTTCTTACTAACAACGTTCTCCCTGAAGGAAGTTAAAGAAACATGAGTTTTGCAGACATTAGCTTCTTAGCTTGAATGCCTTCTGCGGTAAGCTTGATTCCAGCTGTTGTTGGATACCTGTGCTTGGGCTTCACATAATTTTTTCCAATGGAATAATTTTGTAAGTATAAAATTAGAAATGTGTTTGTTATTTTTCTTGGAAGATTTTTTTTTTTTCATAATAAAACTAAGAAGTTTTCTAACTGCAGCATAACCACAAGCCAAATTGGTCCACACAGCCCATTTTGGTCTTGATTTTTTTTTTTTTTGAAATTGCTTTCAAATGAAGAGCATGGTTGGGAAGCTGCTCCTCAGTGTTTGGCAAGTTCTTCCAATTAAGTGTCTTCTGCTTCAACACAGCAGGTTTCTAACCTGAAGCACAATGTTTTTCATTGTGTATTATCCCAAAGCACAAGTGACTTACAAAAGTAAGCTCATCATTTTACACATAGAGAACTAGCACGCAAAGATGTTTGAGTAAGCCTTTAAGTAACCTTTGTTTTTATCTTTCTCCAGCAAAAAAAAAATATATTCTCTACTTTGGGTGTAAATTGTTCCACACCACTCAGATCCGCATAGCTGCTAACTAAAAGTTTTATTAGCACAAGGATAGCTCTAGGATTAGGTCTACAACTGAATTCTTTTCCAAACAAACCAAAGACAGACATTCCTCAGAAGTATATATTGCAGTCTCTGACATGTAACATTTTAGAAATGGAAACCTAGTTTCTCTTGAAACCTCCTCCCCTTCCTCCCTGCCCCACAAAAAAAAAAAAAAAAAAAAAAAAAAAAAAAAAAAAAGGAAAAAAGTGTGAATGTCAATAAGTGATTTTTTTAAAGATGCTTTCCTTCAAACAAGATTATGACAAAAATATTACAAGAAATTTTGGGGGGTTTATTATATGCTATTCATACAAAGCAGCATGTTAGAGTTGATTATACTAAACATAGATAGTGAAAGCTTTCCTATGGGCTGTTTGTGCAGGTGTAAGGAAGGTAGTTCTGATGGTTCAAAAACACAATTCCCCAGCTTTTTTTCATAGAGAACCAAAAACCAATAGTTACATCAGACCCCTCTGCTCAGATTGCTTATTCTCCTGTAGAAGCACCTGTATTTAAAATCCACTCTCTGCCCTGTCTCAGGGGTGAAGTTAGGGGAATTATTATTGGCAACATTTTCAAGCCTTACATGCCTAGGTTTAAACATCTAAATATGTGGCTTGATTTTTGAAGTACTGAACAGTCACACACACACACACACACACACACAGGCACACACACATTTTTATTGAAGGCAGCTGGAGAAGCTGGGTCATAAGCATTTTTGAAAATCAGGCCACTTATTTAACTGTCTGAATATGGATTTATAAGCCTAACTTCAGACACACCCTAGTCTGGCCATAGACTTTCATAGATACTAGTGTATTGTCCCAATGCTACACACTTCAGACTGGTTAATAGGTAAGTCTCATTTTAGAGCCCCACTTCTTAAAAATTGGCTTGAGAGATATAAGATTGTTTGGGAAAATTATTTCCACAAATGAAAACCATGTAACATGATTACTTTTTTTTTAATGCTGGGACAGGATGGATGATAACCTTCCTATTTTGCAGCTGGAATCTAAATGGTGTAGCCCTATTGTTAGCTTTTGAGAATGAGAAAATGAGACTAATTTTCTCTTTTGCTTCTTTTTAAAATTAAAGGGCTTACTAAAATCAGTGAGATGGTTTGCAGTGCTAGTATTGCTTACAAAAAGCAAGGGATCACCAATCACCCTTGCTGAGCTGCTGGAGTGTCAATACCATGCAGTGCTCTTGACTTGAGACTTGCAAAAAAATTACAAGGTTGCCCCTGGAGCATTAAAACTGAGCACTGGAAGCTGTTTTGCTAAATCAGTGAAAGCTGATGTCACGACTAGCTGCAGTTCTGCTGATCACACCTGAGCAACCATTGGTCTACAGTGTGGGTTCATGCACACCTACGAGAACAAGTTTTTTGCAGAGCTGTAGACAGCAGTCTTGCTTTCAAGCTGTCTTTTCTGTCATAAAATCTGTGTAATAAAATTTGTGTTAGGAAGGCTTAGAAAAGCTATTTCAGTCATGGCATCTCAAATGCAGAAGGAACACATTCAATGAACTCTTTGCATCCTGATTGACAGCACAAATTTGACAAAACTGAACCCCAAAAAAGAATTTTTAGACTACCTCTGAGTCTTTTCAGCCCAGCTTCAGTGCTTTTTTCCTTTGTCTTGGATCACCCCAACTGCTTATTTCATTTATCAAGTATCAGCTATGAAGCATTTCCTTTACTGTAGACCCTAAGGACTGCCTAATGTAAAACAAATTTGATTTCCTCTTCTCCCTCAGTTGAATGATTTGCAGGTTCTGAAAAACTACCATAGTTGAAGGTGGTCCAGAAAACATACATGTGCAAATACATCTGTCTATTTTGATTTAGCAAGGTATTTTATGGCTTAGTTTACTCTTCGGATAGCCTTAGACAGGCTTTTCTTGTGTGTTTTTGTTGTTTTATAAAATCTTCAGCAAGACTGGAGTAAAACAAAATAATTCAGTTAGACAAGAGCACTCAGCCATGTAAGACCTATCATTATGTTTCAGAAAGCAACTTTTAAACAATTATCATGAAGCTGGAAAAGACTGGAAGGTGAGCCTTTTTAAATACATATATATATATATATACTCATATAAGGATAGCAAAGTGGGGCAAAGATACAAAGTCATCCTAGATGAGCATATTTCTTCGCATCTTTCTTATTGTACGTGAGCGTAGGGTGGATTCAGTTCTCTGGACTCTTTACAGAGAACAGGTCCTCTATTTAGGATCATCTTAGTCTGCATTTATACTAGTTAAGGGAACAGAATCATGTGTCTTACATTTCACTGAACCAAGTTCAAATTCAGCTATCATGACATGTCTGAATTTTTTTTTCTTTTCTACATCCCCTTACCACAGATTTGCTGCTTAATGCAAGGGGTACCTCAGGACTGAAGCCAGTTACAGTACAGTTTTTGAGCAGATTTGAAATGTTTTTTTGTTTCCTGTTCAAGCAACTTTCTTTCCTCTGGAATTTGACTGTGGAGTTCATAGAACATGAACTAAAATAACCAACTGCTGAAAAAAGCAAGCACTAAAAAGCAAACCTATGAGAGATTTCCAATGGCTGAGTCCACATGGAAGAATATTTAAGTGAATGTCAACAGTGTTCACAGGGAAGGTCCTAGGAATAATCATGTATCATTTAAAAAAAAAAGAGGTTAAGTATTATCAACTCCTTTTGACTTTTTAAAATTCCCAGAAACATGTGTTTAATATACATCTTCTACTGGCATTCATCTTACATCATGACAGATTGTGTTTCCCTTTGCTTCTGTTGTCTCACTTACCTGTCCATCTCTGTGCTGCGCTCCTGTGAAAAGTATCTCTTTTCTGTACTCTCATGAAATACCTTACTTTATGAATACTCCACAAGCAACAAGTGACAGACTAAGTGGAGACAGATAAGTAGCACCCAAGTCTCTGAAAAGACATAGTAGGGGAAGCTAAATTTAGAGAATAATAGAAGAAGACAAATAAGAGAGGAGGAGTTCCAAGTGAGGAGTAAAATGTGCTTGCCAAGACTGCAAGGGAAAATTATCTCTCCAGACACCCACTAACAAAAGCTTCAGTCAAAAGAAGTAGGAGATTCCCTGTTCACTTAAATGGGAACAGTGTCAGAACCCAACTTGCTGAAGCAAACATCATAATAGTGTGAAAACATTCTGTCCAAAAACAGAGATTGTTCCTTCCTCCCAGACCTTAGCAGTCTTAAAATCACCCAAAGCAAAAGGTGAGAGAACAAATTGTAATATCGAACGGAAGGATCAGCACAGGTAGGTGCAAAGTCAGTCAGATAGATGTTTGGCTGACTGGTTAATGATAACCTTTTGCTTTTAAATGTGTAAAAGCCTACCATGAATCAGTTTATTCACCACAGAAATACTGAGAGAGCAAGTAAGGTGTCAATATCCAGCTCCTTGCCTGGAAAGCTGGAGAAGTCTTCAAGAAAACAAGGTGAGCAGTACAGGGAGTATGTCCCTCTGTGGAGAGGTGAAGGGGCAAAAAATGAACTTCAGATGAATGGAATGACAATGATGGCACTGATGTGAAGAGAGCAAGGGAAACCAAGGGTGATACAACTTCACAGAAGCACAGATAAACGCAAAGCATTGAAAATCAAATAACTTGAGTTTTTCACTGATGTGGTAAAATGAAAACAATTAACATATTGGTGTAAGATTACCTCTGGTACTTTCCATCACACAAACACGCTGTCTCACAGTCTGGGAATGATCTGGGAATCATCTGAAAAGTAGATCATTTTGGAATAATTGTGCCAGCCCTGGACAGTGAAGCAATAAGAAATTTCAGATTTGTGAGGTAGGGATGTCTCTGAGAAAGTCATACTATGAAAAGATATTAAACAATAACCAAAAAAAAATGTGTACAAATTGGAGACTATGAGAACATGAGATGTAAGAAGGCCATTTGAGGTGAGAAAGCACTCAACATGTTTCTGAGATCTTGAAGGGTACAGTGAGCAGTATATTGCTGTCTTAAGCATAGTGTTTTTTTCAGTCCCTGACTACTTTGAATGTTAAGGATTCCATTAAAATGAAAGCGAGTTTCACATTAGGTATTTTGTGCAGCAGGACAGAGGTTATGTGTTCATATATACCCACTGTTCACATGAAGTACATCAGCAGGACAGTGATTTTGTTGTTGTTTTCTTATTGACTGTTCTTTGAAGAATTACAGAAATGAAAGCTTTTATGAGAGTGAGCATGACATTTAGAAAAGAAGCACGTGCATGTGCACATGTACATTCGTGCAAAGAAACTGGGGTTGATGCAGTGCTGTAACTCAGGATTTGGGGCACAAAGGTGATTAAATGTTTGTGTTTTCACTATTAGGACAAGTAGAATTAGTAACAGAATCCATGGTTATGGGTAAAGGTATATACCGATTACAGATATGCTGGCTTAAGTACAATTGCAGATTTACAAGAGTTCCTTTTTCCAAAAGCTTTAAAATTTTGTTTCTTCTTAAGGGTGTTAGAACACTCTTAAAATTAGGCAAACTAAAGCCTACTTCTAGTCTTTTGAGCAGCCTGAGTTTTGAAAGGGACCTTGGACAGAGTGTTAATGTATGTTTTACCTTGCTTCACTTTCTCCTTGTACTGCCATGTGGTTGAAAGATGCTTCTCAGCATCATTAAAAATAGGCTTCTAAAGCTATCTGCTCATGTAGGTATGCAGAGCAATACACTCTGATTTCCCTCATTTAATCACCTCTGAATTCCAGGCAACATAGTTCAGCATGGCCAGTCTGTCTTCTGTTTTCTAAAATATATATATATATTATATATATACATATAAAAAATATATATGTATATAATATATATAAATATTACCAATTACCGGAGTACAAATTTGATTTGAATCTGGAATGCAAATCTGAGTGAATTGAACTGTTTTTCCATACATGTGAAGAAAAGTAGAAACTTTAAGTTGAAGTATGTAGAGCAGGTAATCTTACATTCTTTTACTGAAGCACCTCATGTTTTGGAAGCTGTGGATCCCTTCAAAACTTCTGAATTCTTTCCAAAAGGACGTTGCCTTTCAAACAGGCAGTTATTTAACTAAATTTCTTTTCTCCAGAAGTTTTAGCACATATAGTGCTTGGTCTTTTCCAGAAGGAGTTAAGAGGCATATATAGCTGAAGGTTCTGTCTTCATCATTGTAGTAGCAGGAATCAGAAAATGCGCACAAATTGCAATGGCTTCTAGTATATCTCGTTTTTCACCAAATTCAGAGAGGGTGTCCTACTGTTCTCGTCCTTTTTCCCACATGGATGAGCTGATGTCAGCATGTGACAAGGCGAAAAAGGAAGGATATTTGCAATCACATAATGCAAACTACCTTGACAGAGTGAGGGTGAAAGGTATTTAGGTCACTTTTCACACTGGAGCTTCATCTGCCCTGAGGAATAAATTAGTAAAGGGATTTCCCTGATTTCTTTCTCTGAAATGGGGTGCTTCAAGGATCAGTGTCCTTTGCGGAGGAGTAATACCAATTTTTAGTATAGTCTTTGCAGTAGATTGCATGCAGAGGTGAGATATGTGGCAAAGGGGTGATGTGCACACCAGCCAAAATAGGATCTGTATGTACTTGATATACAGGATTAAATCCTGACCCCACTGAATTTGGAGCATTGTTTTTTTTTTGTTTTTTGTCATTTACTTAAAGACAGGACTTTGCCACTAGACACTCACTACTTGTATGGAATTTTTAAAATATCGTGAAAATGGTCGTCACGAGAGACACAGTGTCGCTGCTTATTCAGCCTTTCCTGCAGTTCAGCCTCATGTGACACTTGCTAGTTCATCTTCCAACACTTCTGTTGCAGGACTTCTTGTGTACTTTAAACTTCTCAGGCAAAAGGTTCTGAAAGCCATCCATCCTCTTTTAAGGGAACATTATTTTATAATTATTTTATAATTATTTTATAAGAGTGTAGCTGTGTAAAAGGAGTTTGTCCCTCCTGCAAGACTGGGCCCAATGGATGACTTGCACTTCAGTTACACTGCACTACAGTAAAATTAGTGGAGCTGCATGAGTGTAACTGAGGAACAAATATTCATTTCTGCTTCCAGCAAGGGTTGTCTCCAGTCATTGTTTTCATCTGCTTCTGCCTGTGAGCCACCAGCTCTACTGGCTGGAAATGTTTAAATGTTTTGTTTTTTTCATCACCTCAACTGTGTCCAATGAGCAAGACGTTCCCCCTTAGATATTTTATATTGATTAGATAAATGAATTTAAATTTTAGAAGGATGAAAATTTGGAAACATCTGCAGACATTGAACAAAATCTGCTCTCTCTTTCACAGTCTGTGAACAGCTGGACTCCTCGACCTGACAAGCTGCCTTTGTTTCCCAGATTTCCATTACACATTTTTTGTACCACACATGCAAGCTATCTAGGCCTGTGAAGGAGGGACAATTCTTATTTTTGTGCAAGATGTTTGCCATTTTCCATTTAGCGCTCTACAGACCTCTTCGCGTCCAATAAATGCTAAGTTGTTTAAAACATTCTTATTTTTTCCCTTTACAGCTATATTTTTAGTACAGATGCTGGGTCAAAGTTTGGTTTTGCACCAAATTTAATCCTGTCGCACACAATTAACTGCAGCAGGGTTCCTCTAAATTTTTTTTGAGGCATGACATAATTTCAGAATACAAAATTAAAGTTCTTCTCAGTCTTCTCAACAGTGGAAGCAGTAGAGCAAGTAGGGCATGTATTAAGCCCAATACCTTCTAATCCTGTTAACATTAGTGTTGGTGGAGGGCTGTATTTTTTTCCTTATATGTGTAAAGTAAAGGTGTGTCAGGGTGAAGATTTAGGAACCTTACTTTGTAATCTACTGTCAAGCATAAATTTCATCTTGTTGTGCTATCTTCACTGATGCTGCTCTTATTTTCAATGGTTAGACCCTATCAAGGATTGCTCTGTAATAGCATCCTGATCCTATTGTTACTCTCTGAAATTCTCCTCTAACTAAATCCTTGCATTGAAATATCCTGATTCTTTCACAGGTTTTCTGTGTCTCCTCTAAGTCCCCACTTTTGCCTGTCCTAGGACATGCTTTAGAGAAGGGTGTATACACTTCCTCTTGGCAAACTTTCCTCATTTGAAGACTATGCCTTTGAAACATTTCTGAATAGGCAGTCAAAAAGGTTACTGTAATGAAGACATCTTGACTGGCACAGGGTAGGCTGGATTTAAAGGGCTACCTTTTGGTGACTGAGAACAGCATACACTAGCAGCCAAGCAAGACAAAAACAGGCTTAAATTTATAGAACCTTAAATTTGTTTCCACTGAGAGCCCGGATTAAGGATTGGGTCCTGAGGGTAAAGCAGTTCCACATAACTGCAGAGCAGCTGTAAAAGTAAGGAACTGCCATGTAATCCAGTGGGAGGTTTCCTGATCAGCATGGAAACTAACTTTTACAGAAACAAATGTTTCCACTAAACCCTCACATTTTAATGTGTATGCACAGGCATGGAGCAATCATAGAATAAATCCAAGCTCATATTATAAATCAAAGCTGTTTCATTGTTAATAAGTGAATATGTCACTTTGTTAACACCACATTTGTCCTTCCATTTCTGAAGTATGAAACACCTCATTTCAAAGCAATATTTTCAAAAAGACTTCTGTGTTAACTTAGGCTGTGAAGTTAACTCCATGCATATTTTCATCCATTTAATTTTATAACACCTCCTCCTCCTGTTCCTAGTTCTGTCCCCTCTGTCTTTTCACATTTGTCATTATTTTCCCTGGTCATATGCAGAGATGTGATATCTTTTCATTTTGTTTTATCGCAGTCAAGACAAGAGCACAGGAGCTCAAATAAATTATAACTTTGAATAATACTCATGATAAAAGAATGCCAAAACTTCCTGGCCACCGCATTTGTGAACCACAGCCAAGGAACCAGAAATTAATGTCTGGTAAGAGATGTAATATTCAATTTTTGCTGCCAATGTCTGGTGAGAAAAATCTGCTCAATAGACACTTTGCCTCATATGACCTAGTTGGCACTCAGAGCAAGGATCATGGAGAACCATCAAGGAGATCAGATCGACCATCAGGGAGAAAGGGCAGGTAGTTAGAAGGAAAACATGTGACATTTTCCATACATCCTGTTCCTCCCATGTTATTCTCTGGATTTTAAAACTAGCAATGCTATCAGGGAATTAATTATAGCAACTTCAGTCTACTTAAGGCAATGAAGCATCCGGGATTTGAGTCATTACTGGCACTGGATGCTGACCCAGTGGATTCAGGAGAACTACTGCGCTTCTTCACTGACTTCCTTGTAATAGCGGAGAGAAATTGTAAAGTTCCTGTATTTACGTGAAAGGACTATCTGTCCATTTGGGTTTCCCACTTCCCCTTGAGATGTCCTTGGTCTGTTTTGCTGTCTTCTGGAAGTGATTTAAATTCCACAGCCTCCTGAGGAGAGTTTCTACTGTCCCCCTGATGCCACAGGAACTTGGGTAGGAAAGCAGATTAATCTGCTGCTGTGGTTGGGGCATTTTTGTGTACCGATATTCCTTCCAGGGTCAGGGGAAAAGTCCAGGCAAGGATACCAGCTCGCTGTTGGTCAGTCCAACCAAGACTGATCATGCTGGTGATAGCCAGCTGTGGCAGAGTGCCACTGTTTTGAGTGTTTTAATAGATGTCTGCACGATCGATGTAATCTCTGCTTCACAGCCTGATAATTGTGCCCCTTCCTTCCAGAGGCAACACTAGGTATTGCCACCCAAGCACAAGAGAGCAGAGCCTGCTGCTCAGGGCTGGGGGCTTCTGCTCATGGGCAAGAAGACAAGAAAGGAGAACTGAGATGCAGTTTTCTCCTCTGCCATAGGAAGGCAGTGGATAAAGATGACACTCTTGAGTTGCGGAAACCTCAAAGCTGCCACCCTCAGCAGCCTCCCAACACCTCTCTCAGCAACAGGGGCACAACACAGCAACATGAGTCCATGACTGCCATGCCATCTCCCAGCACTTCTTTGCCCTAGGCAACTGCCTGTTTGGCCAACATTCCTTAGGTGGACCAATAAATTAGACATGGTAGGAATTAAATGTCACTTCCCTCAGTCAGGATATTGAAGTTACTCTTTGCAGTACAAATTCAGTGTACACAAGCTGTCACAGATTGGCAGTCACACGATCCACCCAAAAGGCTGAAAATAAGCTAAACCTAATCTTCAGTACTTGAAGATCATGGATGGATCTCTATCAGTCAGTCCATTACCTGGGCAACTTGATCCTTACTAGATCAAACAGATACAACTGGCTATTCTTATAAAGCAGATACCAACACATCTTTTCTGCCTTCCTTGGAAAGAAAAGAAAAAGGAACAGGAAAGGGCAAAGAAAAATTCCTGGATCCATGTTGTTCCTGGATAAAGAAACAAGACAAGCAGGTCAGGATTTATGACTACTTACCAAAGGAATAAATAAATAAATAAATAAAAATAATGTGAAAAGCACCTGAATTCCCATTACTATTCCAAGACAGCTCTGCAAAGCCAAGAGATCACGTTAAAGTAGGAAAAGTGTGCCTGAAGTGAGTGATGGCTCAAGTGTGACCAGTTAACCCTGGCTGACAAAAGGTTAGTCAAGGCCGAGCTGCTGCGTGTGTTTTCATCAGCTGTGTTTTCCTGGAAGATCCTTTCTTCGTGATGCCCAAATTGTGCTCTGCTTTGGTATCAGCAGCTCCTGTGGTCATCAAAGAAGCTGGACCAGTCCGCATTAGGGCTGCCCAGCGGGTTTTATCCAGCTGGCTGGAGATGTGCCATTAAAAAAAAAAAGTTTCCAGTGCCGCTTGCAGTGTTCCTGCCTGACTGGATTCTGACTGACTAGGCAACTCCGAGATAGCAAAAGACACCATTTTCAGTTTATAAAATCTGATGAATAAAGTGTCCCCTGGGGTTTGGCAGGGCATAGTGAATGCCTGAGGTCTGCTGTAACTTTCTCCACTTGACCCAAATTTCTGATATGGGATGCCTAAAAGTTACACAACTAAAAGCCATCTTTAATCACTCAAAAGAGCAGACTTGTTTTAGTGATGCTGAGAACTACAATTCCAGCAGGAGCAAATGGGAGAAGTTGCCATGAAAATCCAGCTATTGTCCCAAGTGAATGCTTTAGGCACAAAAATCTGAAGGAAAAAAAAAGGCCAGTGAATTGAACAGCAACATTCGTGAATGAGCAGCCTGTGGCACTCATTAGAATGCTGGGAGATAGCTGCTTGGATTTCATTCATCAAGAACTGCATGCAACTATTTTTTTTGCTTGGAACTATTTTTTTTTCCATTTCCTGTTTAAGGTACATTATGGAAAAACAGTGAGAATCTTTTTGTTGTTTAGAGTTTGGATCTGTTCTTGATTGCATCTTTTGTGAAGCATCTGTTTGGCTATTACTTGCAATTTCATCTTAGTTGCTTCTTTGACTGCATGCATTTTTCAAATAGATCCTAGTGATGAGGGAGTGACTGTTTCCAGGATTAAGTGGGCCCTCCAAGACTCCTATCTCTTGCATCACGGTTGTTTTTTAAAGCATGTTCTTAGGTGCCTGCTCCAGAATGTAGGTGAGTACCTCGGTGGGAGCTAGAGACCAGGAGCACACAACTCCTTTTACAGCTGTAGCTTTATATAACTTCAAGAAGATACAGGAAGCACTTGCCACCTTGAAGGGGCTTGAATGCACATCTCTACAAGACCAGCATCCTAGCCCCTATACCATACCACCTCTTTACCCTTTACAACTAAACCCTTTTACAACTAAAATAACATAGGACACTTTTTTGCTTTCCTAACAGAGTTTTAATTCATACCCTGCACAAACTCATCAATCCCTAAATCTGAAGTTCAAGAATTTAATTTCTCCAGTAATTCTTAGGCTGACCTCCTACTCTTCTCTAATTCTGGCAATATTTATGGACTATGTCAGTAGATTTGGTATTGCAGGTCAAACCAATTTTTAATATTAATAACATGACTGTAGGAGTATTATTTCTCCAGGATTAACTCCTGAGCAATTGGTCTAATTTACCTAGAATACTTGAGATATTTATCTCTTCCAATCTTGATGTCCAGACATCATTTTGGTTAGCAGCAGAACATGTAGATCTCCTGAAGATGTTTCCAGTATCTTCAGTAGATCACCACATCAGGTAGATGCTGCTTCTCATTAATTTACAGATTAATTAGTCATTGTGCAAGGCAACAAAATTTACTGGGAGCCAGAAAAAATGGAAGAGCAAAAGTGGGCAGATTGTGTAGAAAAGAATGAGCATGCAGTTGGAGAAATGCTAGATTTTGAGATTTAGGAGGCCTACTATCTGTGCTTCAGAGGACAGAAATGAAATATCCTAAAAGTAATGGAGTGTTACATTCCAGTTCCCTAAAATAGGTAATAAATAAAGAATAATTGATATCCACGTCACCTTATTTTTTAAGTATGGTGATCAATAAATAAACTAGGAATAGCTATGAATTACAGTCAGTTTGAAATTCACTCCCTTATCTAAAGAATGAGTGGAAAATACTTTTAGGCCCAGCACCTGCTGTTGAATTCCCTGCTTTTCTGTGGTTTTACCATCACATTTCCCCATTTTAAATAAAGTAAAGCAGACTAGACATGAGATATTGCCAAATGCCCAAGGTAAATGAACTGGAAAAATATTAAGAAAAATATATCATTTTCTGTAATAGCGAAGGGAATATTGGGTGAGCAATATTATATTAACAGAGAATTCTGACCAAAATAAAAATATCATAAAAACATTTAAGGGTTGAAGGACATTCCTTTAAAAGAAATGTCCCAACCTGAATCCTAATGAGTGGAATCTTTCTGTGTTGCTTTAACACAGAATATGGGATATGAATCAATCTTAATTTATATAATAGAATAATTGCACATTTGTAATATGAATCAAATCTCTCAGGTTCTGTACTTAAAAAAAATCACCTTTAGTGGCCCCATGTGAGAGCTCAGTGCCAAGACCACCCAGTGGTATGGCTTTACTTAGTAGGATGGAGGAAACTGTTAAGGCTTAAATTCTTGAGCAAACCTTGATTTTCAAATTCCTAACGTACAGAATAGGAAGATGGAAACTCAGAACACCCTACGATAAAACAACTCTTTTCCACCTAGAAAAGAAAGGCGCTTGCAACTATCCCTTCAGGTCTTCATCTATGGGATAACCCACCCCGCAAAGAGAACAGAAAAGCTCCTGTCTTACAGAGAATTGAGATCCCCTGCTTCCAACATGGGGCACTGAGGAGATTTGAAGCTATATTGCTGAATCCTTTTTGCTACTCTGAGAAAGACCTAAAATGGGAAAGAAGGCTGGTACCATGTTAAACTACTTAAGAGGTCAAACAAAATCAGACTGCAGCCAGCAGTATTTGGATTTTTCCTTTGGCTCAAAGACCAAGCTGTAAATCATCCAGCAAATGTGTACTTTACAAGGGGGTCAAAGGAAAAAACATCTGCCCATACTGGGCAGCCAGTTCAGTCCCCTCTCCTTGCCAAGTTCCTCAAAAGTGCCCGGGAGTGTCTGTTCTGATGTACCAAGGAGATGCATCTCCTTCTGCTTCCCAAGCTGGTGGGCTCCTGCCCACCCCAGAGCCTTCTGCATCAAACGCGACGTGGACGATGCAGGCAGGAGGGGAAGAGCACTCCCGGGCATCGTTTGCTTGTCCCTTTCCTGACAAGGTGGCAGCTTGCATGCTACATTATTAATACTAACCTAAAAGAGATTGTGGAAACATCAAGAGAGGGAGAGCGGGAGCCCTTCACTCCTTTGCTGGCTTGTGTCCAGCCCTCAGAATTAGTGACCAACTACGTACCCTAAGGACACTTTTGTCTCTGTGCAAGGAAGGAGCTAGGAGCCCCAGAACAGTGGTGAATGTGAAGCCAGCACAGACTCACTGCATTCAGTCCCAGTGCAAGAGCTGGTGAAGCTGGAGATGGTGACATCTCACCGGTGAGTGGGGCAGCACAGGAAAAGCAAGTCCTTGACACAGAGAGGGAAAGGAGGCAAAGAAGAGAAACATTAAGGACAGGCATGGTAGAAAGCTGCAGGGGCATTTCATGACCTGTTTTTTTTGTTTGTTTGTTTGTTTGTTGATTTGTTTTTTTCTTGCAAATATTCATTAAAATATATTTGTATATTTGTGTGTGTTTGTGTATTTACCGGTGTCCATAGCCACCAAAAAATACAGAATTTGTCAGTAGTAACGTGGACCAACTTTTTAGCAAAATGAGCCGTTCTGAGAGGCATTGAAAAAGGAACAGACATTTCATGGATGTAGGGAAAACTCTTTTTTTGCCTTAATAGAGCTATAACTCTGCTGAGTGTTGGGCTGATTTCTGTCAGAGTAAGGCAAACAAATAGGAGGACCCCGGCATGGGCTGTATGCTGAACTTTACAGCTACCTGCACTCCTGACATATTTAGTGTTTCAATATGGGCTGCAGTGGCAGCAAATCTGCAAAAGGTCTGGAAGTGATTTCTCATTTTTCTTTGTGCTATCTACCAACCTGACTTTACTGAAAAGAATTTAGATTGGAGCCCGTCTAGGTATTTGGCTAATACACTGGCTTCCTGCCTTCACCTTGAGCTTCTTTTTTTTCCCCTGGGCCGAGAAAAACTCAGGAGCCAGCTTAAAAATGACGATGTCGTGACACCTAGCGGTGAGTAGTGCAAAATTGACTTTTATTTCTTCAAGAATTGCTAGTTGTTTTCCACAGACACGTTGCTCCCAGACAGATTGTAATGTGAGAGGTGTGGGCACTGTCCTCATGACTGTATGCGTCCAGGCAGCCTCTCTCCTCTTTCACAGGACTGTGCAATGCGTGTGTCTTGTTGCATCAGACTGCTGTGTCTCACCACCAAAGACCACGTTCATTAAGAGCCGACATGCGGCCCCAGCTTGTGCTCCTTAGGGAATGGGACATTAGCCATTTATCCTGAAATCAGCTTGGGTGTTTTGCATTCAGAGAAATGCATGACGGCAAAGACCTGGGGTAGGATCAAGTGCTAATTTCAGACTTCTTTTTTCTTGTTAAGTACTAATTCATCAAGACTGTTTTTAGACGGTGACTCAAAACTGCATTGTATGGCATGCAGCAAATTCCTGGCAGGCAATTTAAACTGACTCAGTTACTGGCAAATTCTTTGCCTTTGAAGACTATTCAGTCTGCCTTGGTCAGCAGCAGTCGAAAAGCTTGTACTGGCTCTGATAGCATGACAAGAAGTCACACTGAAAAGCAGTAAACCAGTCTAGACATGTGCAAAGAAGTTATAGGCTCTTTCCAAACAGTGGCAAGCCATAGAGATTTTTTTTTTAATGGACGCAGAACAGTGTTGAGTTGTGCTAATGGTAACTAAGCTGCAGGCACCAAGTGGAAACCTTTCTTGGCTTGTTGATCCAGCTGGTTGGGCACCAGCCATTTTTTTATCACAAACATGACTTTTGGTGCAAGAGGTTTCAAGTCAAAACATCGCTGTATGTTGCCTGGGAATCCGGGTGCGTGCTTCTTTGCGTCTGTAAGAGCTGTAGCAGTGCAGCTTCCCAGTTTCATGTCCATATTTGTGCATGCTATATCAAGCTTAGTTTCCATTGCCTTCAATGAGAGAAACTCCTTCCCTCTCCTCCTTCAGGATAGTTCCATGACAGAACTGTACACTGAAATGGAATTACTTGAATATACATGATTGTCTTCATCTAAAGATTTATTTTACCACATGTATTAGTACCTGTAACTTCCCCATTTTGCTGTCTTGGGTATAATTAACACTTCTACCACCGGAGTGTCTGGATACTGTGCAAGTGAATGTAAAAACATTAATTCTGTCCAAAGTGCTGCAGTTTCCATGCCTTGGATCACCAGCATGTGACCTATTCTGTGCCAATATTAATAACCATTGCTCATGGCTTTCAAACAACTCAAACTGTTTAAAAATTAATTCTGTTTACAGTACCTTCTAGAGGAAGTATTTTCTAAAAGTGAATAACTCAAACTGACTAGTGGCTACCCACAAAATATGACTATCCAGTAACAAAATGAAATATTTAGAACAAGTTGGCAAGGACCGGACATATAGCTGGAGCAAACAGCAAGCCAAGAGCAGATCCAATGACTGGGAGTCTTTTAGCTGTCCCACACAGTTGCCATGCTGTCCTATAGCTCTGGCATAGCCTCACTGCAGTGGCTTAGGCAGCTACCACTCCTTATTCCCTGCTGTCCCCAGTCACACGGGTTCTTTTTTAACACTGGGCTGTAAGCCATGTGTCTGAGGTTAAGTGCCCTGCTCCACTATCACCACTAGAAACTCTTGCAGTCATGGGCTGGAGCCCATAGTTTAATCCTTTGCCTTGGTTTTCCCTCCATAAAATGGAGGTGGTCGCTGACTGGTGCATGACAGGCTCCTCAGAGGGCCTTGGTGCAGCCTTGTTACTTCAGCCTTCAATGGCTACTGCCACTGCTGAAGAGAAACAGCAGGAAATGGAAGAGCAGTGACCTCAACTCTTCAGCCCTGTAGCCCTCAAGACTTCAGCCCTGTAACCTGAAGTGTGCAAAGCAGTCCTGGATGGAACAAGCGCCACATGGGACAGAACAGAAGGTTAGGTCCAAATCCTTGGAGACCGCTTCCTCCGTTCTATATTTTCTACTGTAACTACCGACTCTAGGCATCCCCCTAAACAGTCAGAACCTAAAGGAAATTTTTATTCTTCTAGTCTTTCTCTAGGAGAAACAGGTTGACATGTTTATAAGGAGGGAAGCTGCATCCTGCTTTATGTAGGCTGTGCTAGCCTGCAAGAAGTACTCGATTTTAGAAGGCCAAAAGTGAAAAGTGACTGTGGCTGTAGGGCTGGCAGCAGCGAGGTATTTCATCATTCTCCTGCCTGGTAAGAGAGTCAGCCACAGTCTGTGTGGGACACAGGTACTCTAGGACCTCTGATATTTCTTTCTCATGTGTTTTTGTGTTTTGTCAGTGAACCTCCAAGCTGACAGACTCACTCCCATGGCCAGGTCTGCAGTCAGACAACCACATAATAGCTGAGGTTGGAAAGGGCTTCTGGATATTGTCTAAACTAACCCACCTGCTCCATGCAGGGCCAGCTAGAGCAGATTGCTTAGGACTATGTCCAACTGGATTTTGAGTAGTGCCAAACATTGAGACTCCATGACCTCTCTGGGCAGCCTGTGACAGTATTTGAACACCCTTACAGATTTTCTTTCCTGATGTTTAAGTGGAGTTTCTTCATTTTTTTGACCACTGCTTCTTACCCTTTCACTAGACATCACTGAAAACAGTATGGCTTAATCTTTATCAGATTAATAAGATCCCCCAAGCCTTCTCCTCTTGAGGTTAAATAATCACAGCCTCTCCCTGTATGTCAGATGCTGCAATCCATTATTCATCTTTATGTGCCTTTGCTAGACTCACTCCAGTATGCCCCTCTTCCATTTCTTCCAACATATGTTGTTGGTCTTTGCTGCAAAGGTGCATTGCTGGCTCATGTTCAACTTGTTTCTTCCAGTGGAAAAAACAGGTGTCTGATGTCTGGTTCCATATCGAGGTCGAGTTCCATCTGCAAGTTTCTTTAGATTTCTAGTTACAGTGGCTTAAATTTCTGTAAGTACATGGATGGACATGCTCTGAGGGATTTCTCTTTAGTGCTATGTAGTTATCCAGTAATAATGAGAGGTCTAGAAAGGCGTCCAGGCTGTTGGCCATTTTCACATTCAGGATGCACATGTAACTGTGGTGAGCAAAGAGAAGCAGTCCCATAATAGCCAGTGAATAGGATTTTGCTATGCTGTAAGCTTTAATGGTATCCTAACAATTGCAGGATAGCTGGATTAACCTACTCTTCCCAGTTACCTGCTTTTGTGCTTCTATCTTGCAGACCAAACAGCGAAGCTCTCTTTGCACACACATGGGCCACCTGTACTTCCATTTGTGAGTCCTACCATAGAAGGGAAACTTCACCCTCTCCCTAGCAATGGGAAAACTTTCTACAAAAAGAAAGAAAGAAAAAAAAAGCAACAGAAACAAACAAGCAAACAAAAACCCCAGCTGCATTCCCCAAAGAGCAGCAAAAGCAGATACGGTGGGTTAACACTCCAAAAGCAGGAAATAACCCCAACTAACACTAACACTCTGTGCCATCACATAGCCGAGTTTTCAGTCGAGAATTTGGGTGTTGCTTTAGATAACAAAATAGAACATGTGTTCGTCATTAATCTTCTTGAACATTTGTTTGGCCAGAAACTGTCTCTGGTCAACCCACTTATGTAAACAGGTCTGTGCTTCAAACAGAAGAGGTAAGATGTTATTTCAAGTACTTGCATTGTAGGGAAGCTCTCTTCAGCTCTAAGGAGACACAGTTAATGACAGCCTCTATACTGGTAGCAGATTTATATATGCCATTTAAATTTTGAAATTTAAAAAAAATGATCTGGCATAAAAGGGGAGAAATATTGCCTCCAAAAATCTACCATTTGCCCCTATCCTCTTTGAGGTCTCAGTATCAAACACTTTTGTAGCAGAAGACATCTGGCTTGCAAAGAAGTGAGAAGTTTTCTTTCATTACAAAGTGGCAGAAGCCTCACTCATTGCTGCTGAACTCCCTGGAGGAGTTTCCATTCATAGCTTAGTTTTTCACAGTTATAGGATCATATACAAAAATGAAGAAGAAAATTAGAACAAATGAGCTTTGTTTATTTAAGGAAAGTAAATGGTGAATTGCATTTGTCTCTGCTAGTTCTGAGCAATAGCTGGTGTCTTTTATTTACACTTGAAAATATCACATAAGCTACAAAAATAACAGTTGTAAAATACTGGGGAAGCAAATTAAGTGCCTACAAGCTATTTTTTTTTCCAAAAGTTAGTCTTTTCATTCCATATTAGTCTTGATCTAACAAACAACAAGAAGAAATTATCTTCAGTAGTGCCAGCGCAGTGGGAATCTGTGAGCAGGGTGCAAGAATCTCTGACTCCTAATCCCTGCTGCTACAGACTGCCTGGGAACCTTAAGAAAACTTCTTCATCTCCCTTTCCTCATTTGTAAGATGTAAATTATATCCCAGAACTTGCCAAAAGCCTTTTACTTTTGCACTGCTGTTTCTCATGTGGAAAGAGTTATTGCTTTGCTTGCCTAACGGTTAATCCAAGGCTCTAAAGCCTCTGATAGGAATGGTGTCCAAATGCATGCAAGCAGCCCCAAGTTTGTGCTAGACACACTCACTAGAAATATTTAGCAGTTGAGTTAGAAAACAGAAGAGGTTTAGTAACAACTGTGCCAGTTCAAGGACATGGTGTCTTTACTCTATTACAGATTTTGCACACTGGCATGAAGAACTTCCTAGATCAAAACTCTTGAGGTACAGTATCATTTTAACCTGGAATTCAGTTTACTCATGACAATTCATTTAAGAAAGAAATGAGACTTAGAGTTCTGCATACAGTAACTGAGAATGCTATGCTGAGAAGATGGTGTTGATAATGAGCACTGATTAAGAAAAACTAAGCAACAGGACAACAGTACTGAGTCTTCATATTTCAGATGCTTGGAGTGCTGAAGAGAAAATTGTAGGTGGAAAGAGAATTTGGTAGCTTTACAAAGATAGATGCTTAAGAATGCATTGTTTTTTTTTCCCCTCTCAGTATTGCCTTGCAACCGCTCCATGTATGCAGTTTGACCTGCCACACTGCATGTCTGTGCTGTCTAGCCTTTACACCCCATTAGTGTTTACAGGTGATTGAGGTCCATGGAAGGCTAGACTGGTTGTCCGGAGTTATCTGACAGTACAAAAATCCAACTTAGACTTATATAAAATTATTATGAAAGAAAGAAGAGAGCAGAAGCAGAAAGGCTGGTTGGTATAAAACAGATAGGTTGAAAAGACTGTGATAGTATTTAAAGCCATTAAAGTCATAGGATGATCACAGCAGTGAGAAAAATGGAAGGAAATGTTTGTAGCTGGAATTATTTAAATGCATTTTAAGTAATGTTTATGGAATGTGCTTTCAGGCCTGCGTGTTGTTTATATGAGGCAGAGGAAAAGTTACTGTGAGATGAAAGTGTCATGATGGCTGTCATCCTAGTGTATTTTAGAGGGATGTTTCATCTAAAACAGGGGGATCCATCATTGCACTAATATGCTTTCAATGGAAGCCTACTCTGGTGCTAAACTTGAGTTTTAACTTAATGAGAAAAATTCATTAAGTCACTCTCTTGGGAATCTTCATTTCCCAAGTCACAGCTCTGGAGCACATTCACTACCTGGATAACTTCGGGGACAGGAAGACCATAGTCAAGATTTTCAGCTTTTTTTTTTTCCTTTTTCCCCTCTAAAAATTGAATTCTGAATCTGAACAGTTTCATTGCTCCCTCTTATGATTTGAAAACTTGATCTTCCAGGATTCAGTATTCCCAGACTTTAAATGTATGCAGAAGTTTGTGAAGGGCAAAGCCAAACACCTTCAAGACAGCAGTCAAGATAGTTTTGTACTGCCAAAATGTAATGTTAGATTGTGTTATTTCATATTTTGTCTTCCAAAAGCAACTTTAAATTTCCTATTTTTTCATTTTAAGGTTGTATTGTTTCTTCTCTCTTGTTTCCATCACCCTCAAGTTTCCATTCTAAGGAAAATCATGATTATGAGAAGTTCAGTCATTTAGCAACACAGGTAAAGTGAACACTGCAGTAAAATGATGTTGCAGAAATGAGCTGGAGGAATCTGGATTACTTGGAAATGGGATCTTAGCTATGCTCAAACCTTGATATAAAAAAAGAAAAGAAAGCTGGGCAATGATCAGATACCTTAAACACATAATGAAACAGTTTTTTTTTTTTTTTTTCTTAAGTATGACACTTTTTTCATGTTCTTCTATGTAATGGATAAAATTTGTACTATCATAATCTGCATTTTAAGCCTATGTCTGGAGATTTTTAAAAGTCTGCCAGCTGCTCTGGATAGAATTCCTATAACAGGTAGGTATGTCCAAAATGTTTGTTAAATTTGTTTGCTTATCCCTAATTTATCAGGGAATGAGAATTCTTTAACTTTGGAAGGGGATCAGATGGAAAATCTTTATAAATTAATAGACTGGCCTGCAAAGACTGATGTGATTGTGAATGTAGACTGAACAGACATGGCCTGAAACAGTTTACAGCTGACAAATTCAGATAGAGGTTTGCAGTAGTCAAGGTTCTATATGGTCTTGGTATGAAGCACACGCTGCGGGGAAGGAATTAGCTTGCTCTTTTATAATGTGAGTTGTCTGAATGGGACCTAAACCATTGCCCATTTCTGGTATCTCTGAGTATTCAAGCTGCTTGAAATCAGATTATGGCTCCAGCTTGGCAAATGGCTGCTCTCTTTGGGATCCAGAGCAAAATCCTGACTCCATCTGTATCCATTTTGAGACATTAGTATGTTAATACCTGAATTTTGCTGCATTGCCTTGCCCCTAGAGGCAGCGAGCTTTGTCTGCCCACTGCTGGTAGGTGCTTCTTAGGTGTCTGTTCTCAGACTACATTTGGGCATCACTCTGAGGAGACACCATCCTTTTTTGTTCCATCAGTGTGAAATAAATATCATAGTTTGACAATGTCTGATTGTTCTGTGCGTATGCAAAGACCTAGGGAACACTTACGAGTCAATCTCTCTCAGATACCAAATATAAAACTAGAGGAAATAATAATGTTTGGGTCTTTCAAAAAAAAAAAAAAAAAAAAGTCTAGATGTTTTTGGAAGACTTTCCCGCTTTATTTTTCCAGGCTAAGAAACGTAGAAATAATCCACCTACCTGTCACTGAAAGTCCCAGGCTGAGGACATTTGGATTCACAAAGATGAAATTTAGAAGCAAATGGGAAAACACTTCCTGAAAACAGCTGGCCCAAAGGGGAACTGCATGCTTCTACCTGCTACTATCTTCCCTCACACGTTTTACCTTCTTTCTGCAGGTTAAGTAAGTAAGTAAGTCAAAACATTCTTCTGCCATTGCCTCATCTGCTGTTTTCTCTGTGTATACTGCAAAAAATGCTTGTGGGGCCATTCCAAGTTAAACAACATTTTCTTTTTTGAAGGTTATAAGATTCTTGCAGCTCCAGTCAAACTCTGGAGCCCGAGGGGCTCCAGGTTGCGTAAGAGAAGTTCTGCAACAGGCAAGTGATATGTGTAGCCCATTAATACAGTTCTTACTCTGAAAATGTTGTTTCCTATATGAGAAAAATAGGTTTAACTGACTATAAACCATAACTGAAACTTTAACTGGTCTTATGCATGCACAGTCCTGGAGAAAGCATTTGCACAGACATCCATTGTCCTGACCCATGGTCAGAGTTCAAACAAACACGATGGGAAAATTAAATCAGGAATACAGGATATTGTCTTTCATTCTCTGCATTCAGGTTACTCAGATGGCAGAATCTGAAATTTATATGGCATTTTAATTGGTCATGAACAAATGCAAAATGATTCCAAGCTTTGATCTGAACAGATTTCATACATGAATATTTAACATTAACAAAACTTGCCAGAAGGACAATTCTGTGTGTTGAAACCTTGCACTCATCTGCAAAACAGGGAAAGCAATAGGGGTGTGCAGTGCAGTGGAAGCACATTGACATGCTTCATGTGCTACTCATTATTATCATATACAGATACAGAAGGTGATTTAGCTTTTTTATCCTAAACTTAAACACAACCTTAGCCATTAACTGCAATAATAAATCATCAACTCCAATTCCCTAAAAATTAAGATTAGAGATAAACATACAGATGTCTACTGATATCAGCCCATACTCTTATTTCCATAGGATTTAGGAGTCCCACCTATTAACTTACTGTTCTCTTCTCTTTCCAGGACCATAACCTGAATTTAATGAATTTCTTAATGAATTGCTTTCCTAATGCAGTAATAATAATACTGATCTGTACTCCAGATCACCTACCAAAATGACTGACTTCTCTGACACCAAAGTTTGCTCTTCTTCTCTACTCTCTTCAGGAACCAATGTGGAACCAAGATGAATTTTATATTGTGCATTATTTATTACTATGAGACCTAGTTCTGAAACTAGTTAGAACTAGAGGGCTGGCAGGATCTAGTAGCAGAAGTAACTCTGCAGTTACTGCTTTCTAAACACGGTCTTCACTGGCAGCTCACCCGATCCTAAGTCAAAGCTGTCCAGACATTGTTGATTTCTGCAAGCACCAAACCTCACCCCTTCACAGACAACCTAACTGTGATGCTAACCTGAAAATAGGCTTCTGGACAAGAGTATTTTCACCTCAAACTGCAGAATTAATCCTAAACAGAGAACCTTTCTGGCACCAGTCCTGACTGTATCTCTGAATTGTGTAGGACCTATCAGTGAATTCAGCTTTTGTCCTCTTCCACCCTGAACTCTGTCTCCATTAATGTCAGGTGCTTTTTCCATAGTCCTGTCACACCTTTGGCCTGCAGATTAATCACTGACAGTTCTTGGCTGGAAAATGACCCTAAAATGAAGAGTGAAAGGTTGTCAGGATTCAGCAATACATTTATATTTACAACCTCTGTTTTCTTGAACCCTGACCTTTAACCAAACCCTAAATTAATAATATCTTAGTATCATAATAAGCCCGCCTGTCTTCTATGCAATGCCTGAGCGTACAGACTGCACTCTTCCTTGCCAGCAGCAGCCTCATCCTGATGGACAGGCTTCATCAATAATGTAAGTTCTCCATCCTCCCCTTACTTGCCCCCTAACGCTAATATGCTTCATATGCCCTCGAATGCTTTCTGATATGTCCTCTAATATATGCTTCATTATAGACTAGGTAACACTCAGATCAGTAATGAGTCCATCATCCTTTTGAGCATCAACCCTCATCTCTGCATTAAAAGCAAGTCTCCACATTAAAACATTGTCTGTTTTAACTGTGTTTTTACTTTGAGCAACAGCTTCTAGGCTCAGTGTAGCTGATCAGTGTTTTAACAATCCTAGGGCTCATAGACCATCTTTATACTGTTGTTTGATAAAAATAAGGAAAAAAATATACTAGCAAATGTGCAAACACTTTTTAAGGTTTGAGCAATATTGAGCTTTGTTGGATTGGGAATTTCCATATATTTATATGTATTGTAAGATACTCTTTTTTCAGAAGTGTAGAATAAATTAATAGAACTATGCTCTTTCTCTTCATCTCTAAAACTCTTCTAAGAGCACTCCTTTCTCTCTTCAGTGCTGACTGACTGAAAACTAATGGAGGGATTCCCATTAATTTTAATATGCACTGGAACAAATTCCAAACCAGAACTCTATAAAACTCACAGCATGACAAAATAATGTCTCAAAATTAACATAAACACTTCTCTCTATAGATATATTTCCTCAAGAGCAATTCACTGGAGAAAATATACTCCACAGGTTTTCCTAATCATATTTTTTTTTTGGTAATGTAAGAAGTTACTCCCTAGACGCAATGTTTTGTTCCCATTCAAGTCAAAGATAAAAATTCTCTTGAGTTTCATGGGAACAAGGGTATTCTAAAAATAAAATTGTTCCTCTGATAACCTCTAGTGGATATTTTTTTCTCTCAGAAAACAAACACAGAAAAGAAGACATTTTCATCAGTTCCATTTCTGTCCTCAGAGTTTAATTCTGATCAGTGCAAACACAGCCTTGGGACTTAGGGACAAAGGCACTTTATGTTTGCTCATATACCCTCCAGATTATGGATTGTCCTCATGCTAAATTGCCCCTTACTAATGGTAGTTTATGGCTGCTTCTGGGCAACACCATGGCTCAGGATTTTCTGCTTAAGCAGGAAAAAAAAAAAAAAAATTAGATGGTCCTGTACTGAATATAGAGAGAGGTAATTCTTTCTTGGACTCTTGTGGTTTCTTATCCGCCCCATATACTGCAAGGATTTCTATAGAAAACACCTTATTCTACCTATGATCACTGTGAATCTTTCCTGAAGAGGCAAGGACATCACACAACACAATCAAAATTTGAGACGGAATCACAGCCGTTACATAGATGTAGCAATAGAATTGTAATAGCCACCGTGTTTCAGACTTTCTAACTCATTCCCACAACAGCTTGATGACTGAAGTCTCCCACGAGAGAGGGGAACATTAAAACTTTGGGTATCATTTCATGTAAAACAACGAGCAGCCTGTTTGCAATGAGCACGCCCTGTACACCATGGTGTTCTGTTTCATCTGCAGTTTACTCTTGCAGTTAAACAAGGCTCTGCAGGATATTTCCTCCTGCCTTTTGGAGACCCATTTGTCATTCTGCATGAGTATATGAGTCCTACTATTACTTCGCTCCATGAAGGCTCTTAGCTGGGTGACCATGCTGGGTTTGGCAAACACCATTTGAGTTGGTGCTTCACTCTTCAATTAGTTACTTAAGTGGAATGAGGAAGGGGACCACACAAATGCAATCCATACCTGTCAAAAGCAATGTCAGCCTTTTCTAGATGATGGTGGTGGCGAGTAAGGATCTCTGCCCAAATACTTGTTTGCTCACCTGGGAGGGAAGGTCTCCACACTAGCATGTGGTTTGCACATGCACAGGTCAAAAACTGAGAAAGAAAGCGTGTCCTCTTCTCTTATGTTCATTACTGTTCTTCTACTTCAGCATTTTTGACAGAAGATCAGAAACAGGCCATTCATCTCTAGCAGTATGAAACAACAGCAGAAATACCATTTTTGTGGGTTAAACTTCCATTTACACAGCAAGATTTAGCTTTTGCTGTAGCTCTTGTTATATAATCAGTAGAAGGCCTGAACTATGCATCAGCTTTATAGTTCTGCAGATTGTGTTTTTTCTATATGTAAAAAAAAAAAAAAAAAAAAAAGCACTGAAGGAAGAGTGACCCCCATATCGTCTGGTTATCAATTCTTCTCTTTAATCGACAATGGAACAAAAGTTGAACATCATCTACTTGGTAGTGCCAGCATGGACTTTTGTCCTAACTCCTCTCTTGATGATAGAGTAGAAGGTGGAGCATGAATGAGTCACAATATCCTGCATGTTAAAGGAGACAGTAAAACAATCCAGAGGGGTTTTAGTTTGATTTTTTATTCACCAGTGCAAGATCTTTGTTATAACAACATCCACCATTAACTGGTGTGATTGTTATAGGGATGGGTTTACTGATTAGTATTTATCAATTGTCAATTAGTGACAAAAAAATCAAAGAAAACAAAGTAAAGCAAAATAAAGTAAAAAAAAAAAAAAAAAAAAAAAAAGGATGGAACAAAAGAGAAGGCACAGATTCCTTACTCTTAATTTTGAGTTCCACAATTTCACGTGAGTAGTGAGTATTCACTTGTTTAGGCACTTACTATTTCAGTTTTTCTGTTTTACTTAAGGTGGAATGTGCTTTGTAGTGGGATGTATAATGAAATTAGTGAGCATATGAGAATCTTGATTGCAGCAGAGCTAATGTTGAGGAAAGGCCATAAAGAAAGTTGCTGAAGAAGCCTGGGAGAGGTACCATAGGAATATTTGTGTGGGTGCTACAGGGCACGTGAGGTGGGTGTTGTGTTCAGCTTCTGAATGTGTCTGAGGTGAATCACATGAAAAAACCTTGAACAATTGCAGTCAAAGCTTGGAGAATGAGGAACGTGACATCTGCAGTGGAAGGAGAAGAGTGCAGGGGTCTGACTGCTGAGATCTCCAAGGCGAGTGAGGTGGGTGTTTGCAGCAGGGTCCTGCTTGCCCAGAGAGCAGCAAGGGATGTGAAGCCTTTGCCCTGGGAGCTGGGGACCAGAGGCCATGGGGCTGGGCTAATCAAAACTGTCTGAGTTCACAGGTGAACACGGGCTATGATAGACTATAGGAAAGAGTCAGAAAGAGTAATAGGACTCTGAAGTTATAGGGAGCCTGGGAGCACAAGAAGAAAACAGGTAAGCTCTAAGAGCACATGCTTATGATGGACAATAAAGTTATGTGTGGTTTTCAAACGCTCTTCAACATGGCTTCTACATTTGCAGTTACAATTCAGACAATGCAAATTCCCATCTAAGTGAAAATTCATGGAATTTTGTCTAAGAAAGAAAGATGAAAGATCACTATTATGGGATTTTTCCTGCATGTACAGTAATGGCAGAATGTTGACATTAAGCTGTCTGATTTACTTCAAGCAACAAAAGTCTAAAGAGGACATAAAGTTTCTAGACACTCACAAAAGTTAAAATATAAATACTTAAATTTAATAATGGTATTAAATTATATAGCTATTACACATTTTGTTCAGTTTATTAAAATATCTCTCAGGGAATTTCAAACATTGCTTACAAAAATACCCAGGCACTAGTGTACTTCTAAAGCAATGTGTGTTCTTCACCAGCAGATAGCAGCACTGGCCTAACTATGGTCTCAATACAACTATTACTTTCTACTTTCTTCCTCCCTTAAATGACCACACAGCTATAACCAAAGGAAGATTTTTCTCCACTGCTCACATGTGGAATGCCTGGTCCCATTACTGAATATTTCCATCAAATTAAATATAAGCATATGTTCTGTTATCAACAGAAAACTGTAATCATCACTCTGCTCACAAAGTCACTGTTGTGCATCCATTTTCTTCCTTTCAGGGTACCTCTTACCTGCAAGACCTTCTAACATCTTTCACAGACACAGGCAATGCAGAAGGTAAAACTGAGAATGATGGAGACCAATGCAATGTTTTGCCTGCCGTTCACTATTTGTTCAGTATTTATCCGTGAATTGATCCAGACAGGAATCATAGATGTGTACCTTAGGAAACACCCAGCAAAACTGGACCTTTGTCCTTGGATACGTTTTACTCCCGGTTACTTTTAGATAGGGAGGGATAATCATGTCAAGACAGCGCACTGCAAATTCTGCAGTCATGATCATAGGAGATAACTGGTACGCTAGACACTTCCTTTCTAGCTCCAAATCCAGCAGCAGAGCTTGCTCACTGCCTTACCTGTAAGGTGCAGTGAACTTATATAACATCACTATTATTTTGGATCTTGCATCAAGCCTGACTCATTCCCAGATTGGTCTCAGACCGGCCTTGTCACCACAGCTGATCTGGATGCCAGGCTGGCCCTGGCTGCCCATCCTGGCTGGCCCTGCTCACCAGCTTTAGGGGAGGTGGGATGAGACTGGGCTGGTGAGGCCTTCACCCTACCAGGGTTGTTACTGTCCTCAGCTCCTGCCTCCCTGATGAACCTTGCTGCATCCGACATGGCCTTATTCTGGTGAAGGGGAGATCAGGATGTGCAGGAAAAAAATGATGAGAAGAAAAATTTAAGCTTTATTTTGTGCCTGGGATGCCTGGGTCATACTTGTCAAACTGTTTTGATGCAATGGTTAGTTTTAATACAATTCTTTCAGTCAAATGGACTGTTCTATGACCTGCAAAAATCTATTCTCAAGCTCTTAAGCCTAGAAATTCAACATTGTAGTCAACACTTTCTGGCTGTAGAGGATAAGAAAATCCACTGAACCTTAAGGGAAGTCCATGACCAGACAACAGAATGTGAGATTACAAAAAAAAGATTAAAGCCAATGTCTTCCACTAGATAGACCTGCAACGTTTGAGATGCTTTCCTATACCTCCGTCATGAACCACACAAGCTGGTTTGCTATGACCTTCTTATATTAGATTTTGTGCTCAAATAGACTTCCATTTCCTGCAAGATCTGACACTACACAGACTTCTGCCAAGACTCCAAGGAGAAGTTGGTTATTCCTTAAAGAAATAGAAATGTAAAAATAAAAAATAATTACCAATCATCTGCTCAATAATGTCACCTGAACTTTTATGCTATGGTCAACATTGCTGTTGCTCCTCAACTTATGTTCCTATTTCCTTCCACGAATGAAAAAGAGCAAAAAATAGTTCATGGCATGTAGATCTTTAGATACAAACACCAGTAAGTTAGATCAAAGCTAAGCATTTCTAGAGACTATAACAAATTGACTGTGTACATATATATACCAGCTCTTTTTCTTTTAGATAAAAGTACCAGAGGGCTATTTAAAAGTTCAGCAGGATTTGAATAATATATACTGTAGAACAGAATGGGGAATTAGTAACCTGAAGTACAAATGCCTAGGTGTTGGTTCTAGGTGGATCATAACACTCTTGAAGTATAAAACACTCAAGGAAGACAAACTTCACACAAGCCAATTTACCCTGTAAGAATGTCTCATACTGAGTGACTAGTATTTCAAAGCAATACAAGGCATACCATACTATAAGTCAATTTATACCAACGCAGCTGAAGTCATAGGTAATACACAGAACCATGTTCCATCAGGACATAATAGAAATTTGTGGCATGACAAGTAAATATAATTTTGAAACAGAGTAGGGTATTACTTGTGCATAAAGGAATATGGAAAAGTGTACTAGATAATTTTATAGAGGATGTAATTTTATAGAGGATCCTCTCTTTCTGAGGATATGTGGGGAATTAGCACAGAGGATGTAGACCAGTCTTTCTGAGGACTGGCAAGTCTTGGGTTCTCTGGAGAGTCTTTCAGGCTATTACCAATGATTGTTAATGGTCGTAGCCCTATATAGCTTTAAAGCATCCTGTTAAATACCAGTTTATCACCAGTGATATGGACAGTGCAGATTTACCTTGAATACCTCTGCACCTCCCTTTGAGCTGCATGTCCAAGGCTCACTTTGCACTTTCTGTAGTCTCTTAAAAGCAATCTTAATAAATGATGATAGATGGCATACTCTAAGTTTTGCAGCTCCTTGCAGCCTAATAATCCTTCTTCAGAGAAACAATGAGGATCTAGGAAGAGCTATAAATGGCTTTGTAGAAGTTATTGAGACTGTCAGCAGCTAATACACATTCTTAGGTCTGTTTGTTTTTTGTGAAGATAAAGCAATACCTACTCAGCAATTTCCAGTGTTCTGGTTAGTCTGCAATGATAGCCATTCCTCTTGCTCTGCAAAAATAATGCCTTTTTTATAGCATTCTATATTTTACATTCTTTGTTTTGAAGAACTGTTGTCTGTGTATAAAAAAAAAAAAAAAAAAAAAAAAGACACAATATGAGTATTTACTGAGAATGTTTATTGCATTCAATCTTTCCAGGCTCTCTCTCTAGGTTGGGTGGGAGATTCCTAAAGAGATTTCTTTTTTGGTTTTGTGTAAATGCTATTTACACAGAGAGATGGGAGATGGTTTCTTAAGAACGTGAGGGACAATAATATATTTTTATTATTACATATCTCACTGCTCTGTGATGGAATCTAGCCCAGAGGAATGTCTGGAAATTGTATAGCCTCCCCATGGCTCTGCTTGTCCCAAGGAAACTCTGAGGCACATTGTAATACTTATCTGATGTTCCTTGGGATATCTCAATTCTTTTGTTTGTTAATAGCAGTCTTTCGTCTTTTTTTTTTTCATGACAAAACATGATGATCCTTTTTTTTTTCTGGAAGGGAAGAAAAACAATGCAACAAGTTAAATGCTAGGCCAGTAATTGCCCATCTTTACTGGGCAAGGCCAGTTACTCCGCAAGTATTTTGTCCTTTATTCTTTTCCTAGGACCTCCTGGTCTGTTCATCCTTGAGGCCACCAGGCACAGTGGAATTTAGGAGGAGTCTGTGATATTTCTTGGAAATGGCATTGTTGCGTGAAAAGGCAAAATTCTTGTATTACAGATGCTCTGTCTAAACGGCTTGATCCAATGCCCAGTGAAGCTAATGTTTCCATGGTCTATTTAGTTGGACCAGATAAGAACAGCTGCAGCTTGAAGGAATAAATGCTAATAACATCTCTTTTTTTTTTTTTTTTTTATTGAAAACTATTTATTTTCCTATAAAATAAATAATAATAAAAGTCAACTCTCATTGTCAGAACAATACCACGGGTTTATCCCAACAGCCAAGGTACAATCTGTGTTACTGTCATTTTTTTTTCTTTTTTTTAATATTAATAGGATGTTTATTCCTTTAAACTATTTAAACTTTGTTCAGTCTTCTAGTCCTTTCACTAAAAGAAATTACTGGCTGCAGGGTAATCTAAAGAAATATCTTTGTTTTAATACTAGATGTATGTCATCCAGGTTCCCACCGGAGATGACATTATTGCTTTTCAATGGCAAGAGCTGGTCACATGGGAGGTGATGTTTTTATTACAATCAGCTGCAGAGAATTGGTGAGGGTGAGCTCATCTGCAGCTGAGTATGTTTGAACTTTTGTACCTTTCAGTACCTTTCTGTAAGTAGTGGGAATGCTCTCTATTTCAGTTGTTTCCTGTAAATGTTGAGGTTTTGAAAATGTCCACAAGAAATGAGTTTCTTAGAAGAAGAGAAGATTGAACTGGAGAGGTATGATGCTGATCACCAAAGTCAAATAGTCTCACATCTAGGCTGTAAGGCATTATTATAGTTTAAATTTCTGATTTGATCGTAGTCTTCCATTCAGAGAATTACTCAGAGATTTTTTTAGAATCCATGCTGTAGTGAACAAAGTAGATGCCACTTACATTTGGTCTGTTATTATGCTGGAAATCTCTTGTGAGATGTTGAGCACCCTTAACTCCTATCTGAGGCTTCAGGAATTAGTCTTTAGTTAAAGCCTTGATGAACACGCATCACATCTGCTTCACTGGGATAGTTTCTAGATGACATGCTTTTCATTGACTTTCTATGAGGGGCAAATGGAAATCTAGTGGCACATCTGGTGCTGCCTGCAAATCAATTTACAGTAGTTAAATAGATTTGAATAGGCGCTCACTCACATGAAGAACCCCTTGTGCAGCTCATTGTTTGCTTCACTCTACTGACTATTAAACAATCACATTTACCTTAATGTAGATTTTGTTGTGGGAGGAAGAAAAGATGACAATTTGCACATGGCTGAGCCATAAGGAAGTTAATGAAATTAAGGCAAAGATCTCCCAGCCCAGTAGGAAAACCCAGATAACAGGAACAATCATTTAGTCAGCATATATATGTTCCCATGGGAGCCAAAGCTAATTATCAAGGCCAGGTTGAATCCAGAGGGCTATGGAGATGACAGTGCAACAGTATTTATCTGCACAGCTGCTCCAGTCAAATTTATTTACATGTTCTAGAGAAACAGTGTTTTTAAAGCAAATTTCTCCCCAGTGCAGAAGTAAGAGAGCTGTGCATTCTGCTTGTCGAGTTTTTACAACAATTTACAATGAATAAAATCAGCTTACATTACCCAGCTTACCCAGTACCATCCATTTGAGTCAGTAGTGATCACTTTTGGAAAAGATGGTTCAAAAAACAAAGAGTTTACAGAGCAAAAGAAAGAAAGAAGCTCCAAGTCTGGAAACTCCCCACAAAACAGGCGCTTCTTTTTTTACTGATTTAAATAAATCAGTCAGTCATTAAAGGATGTTCTCATCCTGCAGCCATCAAAAGATGTTCTCTTATCACAGAGCAGACTTGGGATTAACAGCATACCTTATGATCTCCCTGTATTCTCTTTGCTAAACCAGATCATAAAAGGTGAGAAGCAGCAGTTTTGTCTAGTGCAGTTTTATGAGTTAAAAGAATTGTTTCGTCCTTAAGGCACGGGGCCAGACCTTAGAACATCTGGTTCAGTTCCTGGCTTTTCCATAAACTTCCTGTGTGACAAAATATCCCAGTACTTCAATTCCCTATCTATCCATCAGGAATGATGTTATTTTCTTGTTTTACAGAGGTGGACAGTTCATGAAGTGGAGTCTATGGGAGTACCTGCATAGGCCTAATCTGAGAAAGATGTGACCTTAAGAGGCAGACAGGATTTGAGTATCCAGTATTCTTAATATCCAGTCCTAGCTCTGGCATTGGTTTCTGTGTCATTTTTAAGCGTCTCTCTTTCAGTGTTGTCATCTGCAATATTAGGGCAATGCTACTTTCAGTTGCAGTGACAGCTGTGTGAATAAATTGTCTGCAATGTTTCTTAGCACTTAGAAGAAGGATGGTGCTGTAAGAGCTTAAATCATTTTGATGATGAAAATCCCAGGCACTAAACTATCGTTTGTACAACATAGTGGTTTTACTGTCGGAAACTTTTGCCGCATATGTGCCAACAGAGCTTCTTCTCTGCTTTCAATATGAAAAGGTTCATCCAACCTTGACACATTATTATCTCCTGTCTTTCAGATGCACAAACCCAGCTGCATCGGTGTGAAAGACAAGGAATGAATAAATGATGGCTACAGTCTGATCTTGGCCAGCATGTAAGGAAGATTTTATCTGAATGTAGCAAAAGGCATTGACCTGCAGGCCGTTTTCCAGCCTGTGCCTAAGTGGAATGTTGGCCGCCTGCCAGTGGCAGAGCAAAAAGTCAAGTTGTGAAACAGGAGAAATAGCTGAGGCCACTTCTGAAATAGGTGGAGTGGTCACAGGGAGCTCATTCTAATTCCCGCCCAGTCTGGGTTACATCTTTCCTTCCAAAGATTTTAGATTATTTCTGCGGCTTCCTGATTATTTCTCCTCAAGATTCAAATCTCACTCTGCAAAGCACTGGGAATCTGTGCTGGGAACCTATCTAAAAGTTATCTGATGTGAACTAACAAGTTTCGAAGAAGTTTGCTTTTCCGAGGGGGAACAGATTGTTTGGAGCAAACACTGCAGACACCTCCTCTGGGCTGATAACTGATGCTGTGGGCTAGCTGAGGAAATGTTTCTAATTGCTGTATAGAACTATTGCTTTCCCAAATGTGTATACATAAATTGTCTGATCCTGTTCCTATGATCATATGACTCTTCTCTTTTTAATCCAGAAACCATATTCTCAAAATTACAGATTGAAAAGCTGTGGGTAATAATAATTTCATAGCGCAGTATTAAAACTGTAAACTAGTATTGTAATTGCCTCCTTTTAACTCACCTGACATGTTTGTGTTTTTCTACAGTGAAGTGTTTTTGTTTTTACTGCAATAAAGCAATTGTCTGGAGCAATGAGCAAGTGGTGTGAATACCCTCCTTGAGCCAAAAAAAAAGAAGGAAAACAAGCAAGCAGGCTTTGGAGAAAAGAAACAACTATTCATTCCTGCATCCCTAATCACAGCAATACACATTCCACAAGACAGCTTGTTCCTGATAAACACAGAACACGCTCTGCTTTCTTGTGAACAAATATTTTCTAGTAATTTAAAAGTAAACATTTGGATTGATGATGATAAGCTGGGTGTCTTGAAATACTTTAGACATCAGGGCAGCATATGCAAGCCCAGTCATGCTGATTCTGTTCTGGCATCCCTCAGAGTCTCGCTGGTGAGTACCCCAACGTACCTCTGATTCAAAAAAACACTTAAGGTTGATCCAGGATTTCACTTAGCACTGGGGCAGTAACCACTAATATTTTCATTTTTTGAGAACAGGATAGCAACAGAGCATTTATCTCGGGAAAGCAGAATATGAAGAAAAGGTACAAAAAAATGAGAGCACAAGGATGGGGATGTTTGAACAGACCAAGTTCTCGCCCAGTGAGAATCAGCTCAGCACTCCCTTCGCACCACTCTTTGGAAACGCTCAGCAAGAGATGACATAAACAGTTGTGATCAGTTCTGGACCAAAACATTAGCTAGGAGCTACCTCAAAGTACTAGACATAGTTTGTAGAAAGTCATATCTTTCATTAGACCGTTCCCTGTAGATGAGGTTTGTGATATGCAAGCAAGCCTGGGTTGTGTTAGTGCTATTAGCTGTTCTGGAAGGTGCTTACCTCCTTGCCTCACTTGTAGCCTTAGGCTATTGTAGATACAGAAATACTGCTGTATTATAATGCTGTTCTTGTGGTCTCGCTAGACAAAAAGAGAACCAAATTTGAAAATTTGCTTATCTATAGCAACGTTAGTAGAGCTTTACATATTTACAGGAAGCAAGAGTGAGATCTGTGCTGTATGTTGAATCCTCCTTTGAGGACACCATCCAATCTGATGCAGGAAAAGCAGAAAATTTCACCAAGTTGTTTCAAAACTGAGTTATAGATAACTTAAGTATATTTGAAAGAGTGAAGATTACACTGAAACAAGGGAACACCACAAATGGACTAGTCAGTAACATCTTAAAAGATGATCAAAAGTGGATCTAATAATTAAGTCTTATCACAAATACTATAAGCAAGCGGGACTTTTACATCTGAAACTTAGTACGGAGAACTTCATTCTCAAATGTAGGTCAGGTTTCCAGATGCTTCCTGATAACAGACGAGGCACTCTGTGCCAGCATGCAATTTCTCACTTAGATAACGCATAGGAAACAAAATGATCTAAACTCCCAAGACATTTGACCTTGTGTGCAGTTGTCTAGGATCAAAATTATGTACAAAATACTCAGATATTATCAGGGCCTTGTGTATATCGTGATTCCATAGCAATGGAATTTGCTGAAAAATTGCAGTCTGGACTCTTGTTTATTATTAGATACTATATAAAACGATAGGAGAAGGATTCTGGAAGTCCTTTAGGGAGCTTTCGTAGTGGGCACTTGGCGGTCATCTGGCAAATGGCAGTCCCTTTTCCTAACTTAATGAGGGCTACAGAACGGAAAGATGCACAGAAGGTTTTAATTGCAGTAGTTTCCATAACTGCTGTGATTTATAAAGGAAACAAAGGGACTTATAAAGTAGATACATTTCTCATCCTTATGAGCATTAACACAACTTTCATAATGCCAGACAAGTACCCTTAGTGTACTGAATTACACACTTAACGTTAGCTGTGAGGATAAGCTCCCATCATCTGGAGTGGATGGCAGGGAGGGAATTTAGAAAGGAAAGATGCTCATTTAGAAGCAGCATCATTATTTTTTACTAGTCAAGTAGGCATATGAAAATTACTAACATACCCAAATCCTGGTGACATGGATCAGATTCCAGAATCTTTGAAATAGGCCAACATGCCAAGTTATTCTCTGATGACATTTTATCTGGAGAAAAAAAAAGAAGTGCTTTATACATTTTTCCCCTATTATGCAAAATATAATTTATGCATATGCTATTTTATAGTTCTAGAAATGCCTCCATTACCTGAAGGACTTTCCCTCATGACAGCTCATGACACAGTTCCTTCAAGGAAATACTGTGAGGCCATAGGCAGGACTGAAAATTAAGGAAGCCTTTATCATTTTTGTGTTGGTATAATTATAATTAAAGGTACTAATTTTTTCTTGTCTGCATAATTATCTAAACAGTCTGCTACCTTTGATGTAAGTACTGATGAGATTTTTATATTCAATTTAAGGTCTACTTCTTTAAATAGCTCTAATATTAAGTTAAAAATTCAACTCCCATTGCACAGGCCTAAGACTCATTCACCCTCGCCATGGATAACATGTTGCAATACTAATAGAAGCCCAGACCATTCTTTTCTCATTTTCTTTGAGTATTGACATCTTTTTGTTGGTTACCCTTTGCATCGTCCAGACACAGTTTGGAACAGAAACTGCAGCCACAGCGTCCCACCAGGACACCAACAGTCCCTGCGCAGAAGCTGTCCACAGCCCATGATGGGGAAGACCAAGCCAAGTGCAGGAGCACGTGCCAGGCAAGGACACCTCTCTGGGTTCCCTTCCCAATCCGTGCTGGAACTTTTGGAGGAATTGGTCTCTGATGAGTGCCATTGTGGGTATGCCTCTCTCGTGTGCATCCCACTCTGATAGTGCTGTGGGTGTTTGCAGGTTATCAGAAGTGAATAGAGCCAAGTTAAGAAAGCTAAGACAGAGGAGCTGACAATCTTGGGAAGGCAACAAACCAAGGGTGCATCATATTCCGTAGGCAGAGCGTGATCAGGCAAAGGTGGACCAGGGTCCAAGGATGGATCAGACATTTCCCAAATCTCTTGAGATCGTAACTTAACTCAGTCTAGTTTTAGAGCTACTTGAGCCTCACCAGGAAAAGATGAGCTTAGAAGAGCAGTGTTGCAAGGAGCAGGAATCCTCCGGAAGAAGCAGAGAGCTGTTCGAGGGTCAGAGAAAGAGAACTGATCCAGCAGAGACTGAGGGGAATCTAAACACTGCTCAAAGCGCTCTGAGCCCAGGGGAGTTTCCTAAACTATCTGAATTAAAGCACATTCTTCAGTCTTAAATAACAGTGGCAACTTTAAATGTCTCCTTCCTTTTGGGGCTTGTTTTTTTTTTGTCTTTGGGGAGAAAGTGAGGGAAAAAAGAACAGACCTGAAGTCCACAAAGTGCAATGTTCTCATATTGCAAACAATCATTTAATAAAAATCTGCTTGCAAACTGCTGGCAATCCTTTTAAAATCAAATTGGTCTTCTCATTCCTATTACAGCTCTCAAAAGGCTGCTTTAGTAAGAGTTCAATCTGCTCTTTAGAAACCTTCCTTCGGCTGACATGTGCCAGTATCTTCTTTTGGAATGAAGAGCAATTCCTCTTCCATACATATCCCTTGATGCATTCAATGGGCTGCAGTCAAATCTCTGTTTATCGGATTGCTCATTAGAACAACCTCAGTCTTTTGGCCATCTTTATAAGAGAAGGTCTTCCTGAACCTAGTTCCAGCGCTCTAGTTTCATGACCAAGCTAGTGTTCAGTCTCTTAATGTGCTTTGCATTCATGATCCAGGTCAATTTTTTTCTCTTTTTCATAGCTTTACGGTAGTGGATCTTATAGCTGGGCACCTAACACAGAGGTCCCTGTCCCCGAATGCCTCTAGCTGATAAACTGCCAACTTAAAGCTGAAATTCTTACTTGTCTTTGCATTTTATTTACAGTTCCTCCCTTTTCTTTCACTTCTGTCTTTAAAATCAGTCCCTGTCTCCTGCATGATGTTCTGTTCCCTCTCCTTATTCAATATTCCACCACTGCCTCTGAAAAAGCCTTTGATTTTCTGTAATCCATAGATTTCTTTAATATGGTCTAGTCTTTGTGCCAAGACTGTAAGTAAAGAATATTTTATAATATTGATGCCATAACCAGTCCTCGAGGATGTCCCCCTGAAAACTTCCTCAAATCCTCAATGATAAACCCTGTTCGCTTTCCCTCGTTCAGCAACTTGCTAAATCCTATTGTCATTGGCAGACTAATTTGTATTCTCATAGTCCTATACTAGGAACGACTATACTCTTTTCTATATTCATTAATACTGTCGAATTGTATAACAAAGCTTTGTAGCACCCAATAGATCTCCTTCATGTTCTTTTCGTAAAAGAAATTGATTATCTTGTCAGAAACAGTGCCAAATATATGTTTTATAGCCCACCCTTGGTAAGCCCAAGCCACATTTTGTCTTATTTTTTCATGTTCCTTTATGTCATCTACTAATTTTTCCCTTCACAGCATGTTCTAAAGCCTCGTATACTATTGAGGTCTGTAAATGCCTCATTACATTTTCTCTGTTTTGTTAAAAATAGTAGTGTTTGTAGTACAAGATGCAAAAAAAAAAAATTGTTTTGGGGTCTTAGTTAGAAAATCTTTCAGTTCTGTTCTGATTGCAGTTTTCCAGGCCTTTCTTTAATGATTAAAGATTCCTGTTTTTTTTTTTTCTTTTTACTTTTATTTGTGTACATTTTTGGCAACTCACACTTTATTGCTGTCTTCTCTAACATCTGAGGAAGAGCAGTTTTAGTTGATTAATTTCCTTTTCCATTTCTGGAGGCTTTATGTTTACCCATAATGTATTTTTCTAGGTAGCAGTTCATGCAGCTACAGTTCAGGCCTTTCTCTAAAAGTGTTTTCCTTTACTTGGGATTCGAGTTACAGAGGAATTTTGCCTCTCCCACTTGCAAATGCTCCAAAATTTTCTCACAATTCAGAATTTTGAGCTCTTCTGTTCAGCAGACTTCACTAAATGGTTCTCCTCATTATTTCAATCCTGTTCCTTTTTTCTGGCACCACTTTTAAAACTTAATTTCATGTAAATTGATTTGAATTCACTCACAATCACTTGGCCCAATCTGTTTTTATATGCTATATGCTGTTCTTTAGCTAGTTGGAGCAGAAGACCACAGTGTTTAGTCTACAGCGCTTTGCAGTAAACTCTCAAATGTGATGATACCTCCCCAAGGTAATTGAAAAACAGTACAACAGAAATATCGTGTATTCCTTCTGTTAGAACAGCACGTCTTGTAGAGTCTTTTAGTGCACACGAAGGCAACCCTGTCTAGCAAGTCTGTGATTTATAGTTATGAAAAGACTGATTCATTCAACCCAGTCTTGTCTTCACAATGAAAAACATTTGTCCTATTGATTCAAGACATATTATACTTGTTTCAGCGGTGCCCACTTTATTCATTAAGGCTAGACCTCTATCCCATGAATAATCCCAATGTTTTTCCATAGGGATAGTTTACAGTAAAAGACAGGATATTCTGGGAAGCCATAACAGAATTCAGAGTTTGTGAAACAGGGAAATTTTTAATTGTATTCTGAAGGATGTACTAGCAATTGCAGGAAAAAAAAATAGGTAAAAAGCATAGCATAAAAGCATATCAGGAAAAAACATATTGATACTAAAATGCAGTACAGTCCAGAAATATCTCCCAAAGGGAATCTTGGAAACACAAAAGCCTTGGACTTTTAAAAGCAGATTTGACAATGCAATAGAATATGTCCTGCATTTTTAAGCTGGCTAGCACAGATTTTTTCCATTTCTAGCTTCCTGGCGCTAGCTTCCAGAGGGCTCCTGACACACGTGTCTGTGTTCCCTATCTCCTCTTTCCCTGACAGATGTTCTACTCCTCCTTAGAAGGGGAGTAGCAGCACCCTTTACTGGCTGTTCCTCAGATTTCACCCATAATTTAACCACAAATTTCAAGTACTATTGCACTGCTTTGCACCTATTTCCCTGACTTTACATGTAGCTAATTTCTGACTTCTAGGTGCTCCTCCTGTCTGTGGCTCAGAGCGGAGGGGGAAGGAAATGCTAGCTGCTCTTTGGCAGTTCTGTGCATGAAAATGATTTATTTTCAAGGCACGGCTTTCAAGGCAACCTGCAGGTGTGATCCAAAACAAAAGTGCTTTTATTCACTTTGTTTAATATCTCATCCTGAAGTTTGTGGCACCAATGGCAGGAGATAGATTTTTGTAGAACTAGATACTTCTAATTTCTTTGCAATCTTTCTGCATACAGTGCTGGATTTACATGCATTCCACCCCTAAAATTAGGCTGGAGGCATTCTTCATCTTCCAGGGTTAGCTAATCCATCATTAGATGGACCCATGCAGATCTGTAGGAAATGTTTGCTTTTAAAGCCAAGCTTTCTTACATCAGCTTTTTACATTTTATTCACTTGGACAAGCTGATTAATGGTGTCAGCGCTGTACATTTGCTTTGCAATGAATACTGAGCAGATGTTATACTGGCTGGCTGCCCCACACCGTGCATGAAGAGGTCAGTTCTGCAAGACCTTGCATTTCTGAGCAGTCTGTTAGCAAAAGGTCGAAGGGTGCCCCATAGTCTGTTTTGTATATAAGTATGATATTGACTAATCCTAGCTATTTTGATAGATATTTTGATTCAGGTCCTCTGGGAAAGGCTTTATTTTAGAAGCATAGGGCCTAACCTGACTTGTCCCTCTAGGCCAAATTTCTGCTGACTGCAAGAGCAATTTTCTCTGCAAGGACTTAAGTGTCCTAATTTTGAGGTGCTGTCATTATACATCTTCTCATCGTCATTATGTCACCTTTTCTCTCTGTAGGCATAGTCTGTAGTAAACATCTTTTTACCAAGCCAGTTGGACATAACACAGCATGTCCAAATAGCAGGTGCCTCAGGTAGCATGGCACATTTGCATTGCCACAGTTCTGCTGGCCAGAAAAACTCTTCCTTTATAACAATTCTTAAGACATATAAGCTGAAGCAGGCCATCTTCTGTATGATGCACATTCCCCTGATAATTGCATGTACACTATTTATATTTCTCTTCCTAAGCACAAATCTCCTGGTTAGTTGCATTTCATTAAAATAAGCCCTTCTCTAGCTTCATAACCAACAAGTTTTTAAGGCTGTTTGGTTAAGCCAGTGAGAGTTGATGCACAATAAAAGCCTAAAGGTAATGAGGCTTTTGCTTACCGGACATCTTTAGTATTCGGAGTGTACCTTTCCCAGGGTAAGCTCATTCTCAGCTGGGATATCCAGTGGCTTTTAACCCAATTCATCACCTTCCAGTTGACTGTGCCTTTCCCCTTGAATACCAATTTTCAAGTAAGAAAGCTACAGAAAGGGCCTACGAGTAGCGAGAAGCAGAGGGGCACTTGCTCTGCCTGCCTCTTGAAGCGACTGCCTTCCGTGCTGTCCCCACGCATCCGTTTGCACTAGGGAGGTGATGGTCCGGCCACGCCTGAGGCCCAACGAATGTAAATCAACACACATACAAAATACATCCTAGGGAACTCGGTGCGCGCCAGCATACAAATGGAGGTCTTAGTGCTGCCTAGGGTTACTGGAGGTGCAGAAGAAATGTATTAGTGTTGCTGCTTGGCTCTGACTGTCACAAACATGTCTGGGAGGCTACAGGAGGATTCCACGGTCGTGATGGACAAAGGGTTTGTTTTAGTTCCTCTCCCTTCTCCTGTCACTGCCAAGCTGTTTATGAGACTGGGCACTCGCTCCCTATTTCAATCCCAAACTTACCACCTTGTGGGAGACTGTGAGAAGTGGTTGCTTTGGGGAAAACAGGGCGATTTTTACATCCCGATTTTTGACAAACTTTTGAGCTCAGTCGGATTCCAAGCTGGGATATTTCTGCTTACAGTCTCAGATAGGATCATGTACTTAATTGTATTATTTTAGACTCTAAACCTGAAAAGTGAAAAGAGCCTCCTGATGTGCAGCATTTTATTAAGCCGTTCTATGTAGCATACGCTCACATTTTCTCAGGTAAGACACTGTTTTCCTTCTCAGTAAAAATGTCTACAGGCTTTTATTCCAAACAGTTAAAAAGAAACAGAAAATTACTGCTCTAACCTCCAAAATGGTTATTCTTGAGGAGATGTGATCCTCTTATGTGCCCCTTACTCTTTTAGTTTGCCAATTCTCCAACTAAGTGTCCCTTTCCTCGCATCTGCCACAATTCTCAGTTTCTCAGTGCAATATTTCTTTCAAAATTTTTAATATTTTATATTTTAACCTTCTCATTTAAAGGTACAATTCTCTGCTATTTCAGTTAAAAGATACACCTTTTCTTTTTTTTTTTTTTTTTGAATCTGAGTAATCTTTCCTGCAGTTCTAGCTTCATATTTCATCGGCACCAAATAGTAAGGGCTGTCCACTGGCAGTGCATTACTTAAATCTATCCAAAAGATATAATCAGCTTTTATCACTGACCTGGTGTTCCTAAGCTTTATTTTCACATTTCGATTCTTCTTTACACTACAAATCATTTTACTCATCACAGTACTGATGTGGTTGCAACTCAGCTCAGATCACTTTGCTTTGGTGGGACTGCAATCAATCAAACAAAAAACATTAGGCTCTAGTCCAGATTCTTTATCTGGAACAGACAAGGCTGATACCGTTATGTTCATGGTCTGATTCACAATTTTAAGAGCAGACAAAATAGAATCTCTTGTAAAACTGAACCTCTTTGCTACAGAGATTACTAATCTCATCCACAAAAAAAACAAAATAATGCCTCTACTTCTGAAACACAAAAATTTGCTTCATACTTTACCTTTTGGATCTTAGCTTCCAAGTATTGTCTGAGCAATACCCAGATAGTAACATCAGATTCTTAACGTTAAGTTTGTGCTTATCTCTGAGGCTCCTCTGTAGACAGACATTAGGCATAAATACACTGTGACTAAATGTGGTCATCTGACTTTAATGTATGTACATGGTAATTTCTTTAATTTGGAAATATATACTTGAAACATGCAGCATTTAACTCCCTTGTTTTACACTCATAAGAGGCCTGAAAATATATATAAAGGTTATCTGTTCTCTTAGTCATTTTCCTAATTTCATAAATGTGACCAGCTCTCTACAAGCATATAAATATGTCAGAAAAAACCTTCATCTTTTGGGGAGCTAAGAGACTAGCATGTCTCTAGTTAAACTAAGTTGGTAATTTGGAAGCAGAAATCAGTGTATCATTCAACCTGCTAGAATGAAAAAAAACAGAGGCGAGAATGAATATGGCAATGATGCTGGCAGTGAAGAGGAATGGAGAATATAGTGAAAATACAGAAGTTGGGGAAGTTGCCCAATGCGTGATAGATTATTTAAAAAAGAGGCTGTCTTAAAAGAGGCAAAGCTGAGAAAGGAAACTAAGATCCTGACAAAAAATATAAATGCTGCAAAGAATGTCGAGAAGTGCAAAGTCATTAGAAAATAAAGAAGGGATTTATGAAATCCCTCCCTCCCTGATCCAGGAGATTCATGGATCCTGATTCAGAAGAGTCCTTACCAGTTGAAGTGTGCTCTCCATTTCCATGGAAGCTAATCCAGTATCTTACTTGTGAGTAAGCGATAAATTAGTCCGGTAGTGACCTTCAGCTTTCACTGAAACATAGTGTTCACTCCCTCCAGGGTATCTAGGCTGCTCAGTTCTTCACGATACTGTCTTTTTCTTTTCTGGAAGAAAGCCAAACCTGTAGTTACAATGCACACAACACACAGTTCCTCTTAAACATTTTTCTAACTGTTTTTACTTTAAGTATCTTAGTAGTACCAGGTGGTGATCCAATAAACATGAACTGATTCAAGGGCAGAAGACAGTCTGAAATCCTGCCTAATATTTTCCTTCTCTATCTTACCATGTTTAACTAAACAAAAATAGTTTAATTTTTTGTTTCCCAGCATTTTGGAATAGTTTCACATTTACAATGCAATAAAAATGTAAAAGAAAATTGTTCTCAGAAATTATGCTACAGATTTTTTCCTTATAATGACTTTTAGATCCAGTAAAATTAACAGATGTTTCTTACTAGAATAACCCAGAACTAAATTTAAAGTGACTCATTTAAAAACAGAAAACATTCATCAACCATGTAACTATAGAGCATCAAATAAATGTCATTTACATATGATTGTGAAGCTCCTACCCAAAGTGAATTAAAAATTAATCTTGGAAAAAATGTCAGTGGTTTTTAAATGTGTTTCTGAGGATGAGATTAATTACATCCATTGATATGAATAATAAACAATCAATACTCCTTTTCCTTTCTGAAAGGATGAAATCAGGTCCATTGGGCAACCAGGGCTTTGTTGTTGTTGCTTTTTAAAAAAATGTATAATAGGCAGTTAAAATGAGAACAAAGAGAAAATGAGCATAAAGAGAGTAGTAAAATATTTTTTACATTTTTTAATAAATTAGAATTCAGTAAATTAGGATTAGTATATTAGCAAAAAGTAGAACTGCAAAATGAGGTGAAAATGAATAACTAATAATCATGAAAACTAAGGCCTAGATCCTGCAAATTTTTTATCCCTGTATATTTAGCTAATGCCACAGAGGCTGCAAGACTTGGAAAATGTTTGCAGCAAACATTCAGCTTGGTTGTAGATCTGTATTGACTTGAGTTAACAAAATAACCTCTGAAATATAAACTCCTGAAGCTCCAAAGATATTCCCATTCTGTGTAATTCATGATAAGTTACATCATTCACCATTCTTCATTGTTCTTCTTTGGATTTTTAATGAAAAATGCTGTGGAAACATTTATCAAAATGTGTTTCCCAAAAAGCAGGATTATGGCAAAGCAAAATAATAACCAATGGTTTCTCTACTACTTTAATTCAAATACTTCAACAATTAAAAATAAGAAGTAGATAGGGTTATGCTCCTGTGTTGTAGCTGCTAAATTCTAAAGCATTGTTTTTCAGTGACTAATCCCTTCATATACTATAAATCCCAGACAGTTTCAGAGGTAGCGTGTTTTTTCCAAGGCATGTCAAACCAGCCTGGGTCCAGTTGTTCATGGGCAGGCAACAGCTTATTTACCTAAAAAATCTGCTAAGATTAAACAATTCCCTTAATGATCTTTTCGGAGTATGACTACGACTTTCCAGCACTGTGGTAAAAAATGCTTGTTTTGTCAGTATATCTGCTGGATGATTGGTAGTGCCCAGGACTATTTATTTAATTAACATGGCTTTGCAAGAATATTAGGAAAAACTAACAGAGCAGAAGTCCTTGCTCAGGTCCTCTGCCACGGGGAGAATTTTACTCTTGGTAAATGCTGAAAAATATTTTGGCTAAATAAAATTCCACAATTTAATTTAATTTTGAATATTACATGCTTAAAATTATTTGCATACCTAGGTATGATTTCCCAGCAGATTGAAAGATCAAAAGTATATACTGGATTTTTAGAAAGCACTTCTGCAAAATTAATGTGCAATAGGCAGGCTTTTGTCTCGTGTTTCTCTGGTGTTGACCTCTAAATTCATCAGCCAAATTTGACCATGCTGCCACTGCAGCTGTAATCTAAACACCTTTAAGATAACATTTGATATGCCCATAAAGCAAACAATGTAATTCTTTTTGGCTGGAATCCCATTCATAAGCACTGGAGTTTGTTTTCTGACAAAAAAGAAAAAGAGGTAAAGTAAATAATAGTTCAGTGGATACCAGCAAGAAACTGTGAACCTGCGTATGGATCTGGACTTGCTCACAAGTAATTACCTGGGAACAGTTATAGTGCTAACTTTCCAGATATGTGCTGATATCGGAAAGGAGCCGTATTGCCCTTAGGTGCAGGTGTCGCACTGCTGTTAGCTCCGTGGGTGGGCCTTGGCTCTCAGTGTCACAGAACAAATCTGGTGGCATGTGCAAGATTTGGAGGTTTAGAGCTTAAGGGATAAGGAAATGTAGGTAAAGATCTGATGTGTTAATATGGTGAAAGAATTCAGTAATTTGTCTTTTTTAAATGTATTATTCTTTTTCTTCAGGTGCAGAACAAATCCTTATTCTAAGTAGAGAACACAGATAAGAAACTGGAGAACAAAAGATCTTTTTTTCTCATTTAGTACATTCATTGTCACTGCAGTCGTCTTCCCAACACTAGTAGTAATTTTGAATCACAGAATCATAATTTAGGTTGGAGATGATCACCAGAGGTTGTCTGCTGCAAACCTTGTTCAAAATAGGTCTGATCAGATCAGGTTGCTCAGGTCTTTGTGCAGTCGAGTTCCAAAGATGGAGAGTTACCAACTTCTCTGGCAGCCTGTTCCAGGTCTGACCACCCCCACGGTGACATTTTTACTCATTATCTGGAGTGTGGAATTTCCCACATTCCAATTTTTGTGCTGTTGCCCCTTGCGCCATCACTGTGCATCATTGAGAAGAGTCGAGCTCCACCTCCTCTTTATCCTCTGACTAGGGCGCTATAGACAGCAACCAGGCCTCCTCTCAGCCTGCTCTTCTGCAAGCTGGAGAGGTCCAGCTTCTCAGCCTCCCTTTGTACATCAATACCCTCCAACCCCGTCTGCCTCAGTGGCCGTCCTCTGGACTCCCTCCAGTCTGTCAATATGCTTCGTGCGCTGTGGGGAGCCCGAGCCTGGACACGGTTCTCCAGATGCAGTCATAGAAGTGCAGAACAGGAGGACGACTTCCCTGGCCTGCTGGGCCTGCTGGCCCTTGGGCCTCTCGCTAACAGAGCCCAGGGTGCCGATGATCTTGGCTGCAGGGACCTGCTGCTGGCTCGGACACAACTCGCTGCCCACTATGACCCCCAGACTCTTTTCTGAGAGCAGCTTTCCAGATGGTCACCCCGTGCCCAGCCTGTCACAGGGCACAGGGCTATTCCCTGCTCAGTGCAGGACTCCTGGCTCCGGCTGGACACCGTGGGCCTCCAGGCAGCTTATTCCGGTCTGGACCCCTCTGAACAGCAGCGCTGCCCTCCAGCTGAATTCAGCTTTTGAAATACAGTAACAGAAAGAGCCGGGGTGGGAAAGAAGCACTGTGGCCCAGAATCCTCTCCAGGGAAAAGAGAGAACCAGATGGAGATGATAGTTTCCGTCACTTCTGGAAGTTACTGCTAATGGGAAAGAAACATTACCAAGACGTTTGGTTGGCTAAGCGTTCTTCTATCAGCATTAAGAAGTGAGCTGGAGCTTCTGTACTACTCTTTTGGAAAGAAACTATTTGCATTCATTTCTCAATGCTTGTTCTCACCTGGCTCCCTGATATTGATATTCTATGATGCTGTATTTGTATGTGCCTTCCAAAACATGTTTGTTGGGTATCTTTTTGATTTGGTGACAGGGACCATTGTGAGCCACAAAATGAAACGGAGCCCTCACGTACAGTTGTGCTTCCCCAGGAGGAGATGCCTGGGAACCCTCACAGGCTGGGAAGTGCAGTACTGTGCAGATGGTTTAATTAAACTCATTTTGTGGTGAAATTTTTTAGAACTAAGCCAAGTCATCCAAACAGTTGCATCGCTAATGGAATGATATCCTTAATTCTTTGGCTCTGTAGAATCCATAAATCTTTAAGGGTTTTAGAATGTAGAAGCATTCATAGTTTGTCACCACTTCCATCAGGATACTCCTTCTTTTGCAAAATAAGTAACTTAGGACTCCACATAAAGTATTTGTGGTTCAGGGAATGTGGCTTTGGGACAAATTTCCAAGACGGATTAGGCAAATCCAGTCTCTGGCTGCTTTAGGAATTGTTACAAGTTTTCCCACCCCTTTTAGAAATCAACTCCTTGACAAACTCAGATATCCTATTCAGACAAATGATAAAAACCTCTGGAACTGTCAAATCAAACAAAATACCACACTCAGCCCTCACAACAGAAAGAATCTGTTATCAGGTCAATCAGAGACTGTTACTGACTTATGTGTAAAATGTTCAGATGCTTCTGTTAATGAATGGCAATATTAAGCCATAAATTATCCAAGGTGATTTTCCCAATATACCACAGTTTCTATTAATCATCGCTGATCTTAGGAATGTGCTCTGTGCACACCTTGATCACCTTGCTGGGACCGGAAGGGACAATGTGGAAGTGTGGACACACAATGTCTCATCAGCATCACAGATTATGTGTATTTTATCTACCACCGACAGATGGGTAGCGACCGCTGATGATAACAAAGCTGGGAGGAGTAGCTGACACCCCAGAGGGCTACGCTGCCATCCAGAGGGACCTGGACAGACTGGACAACTGGGCAGAGAGAAACCTCATGAAATTCAACAAGGCCAAGT